>JAPMOR010051345.1:0-79592 GCA_026543865.1 Argiope aurantia
ATTGCTAAATCATCTACATACATACATAATATAAAAATATTTTTACCAACAGTTTTAATGAATACACAATTGTCAGAGGCCAGTTGCATCAATCCCAATTTTTCTAACTCACCTTTTATAGTCATATACCAGTTTCTGCCAGATTGTGGTAAGCCATAGATACTTTTTTGCAACTTACAAACTTTTTCATCTCCAATTAATTTTTCATAACCAGGGGGAGGTAACATATAAACAGTTCTTTCAATATCACTATATAAATATGCAGTTTTAACATCAAATAACTTAAAAAATAAATTTAATTTAGATGCAAGTGCCATTAACATTCTGAAAGATTCAATATTCACAACGAATAAGACTCGGAATAATCTTTATTTTTTATTTGATTAAAACCTGCTGCTACAAGTCTCGCTTTATATTTTGTTTCACCAGAGTAATCTTGTTTTAAAGAATATATCCATTTACTTTTTATTAATTTTGTTTTTACAGGCTTATTTACTATTTCCCAAACTTCATGTTTATTTAACGAATCCAATTCATTTTTCATTGCTCTTTCCCCGTTCTTCCAATCAGCACTATTTTTTGCCTTTAAGTATGTATTCGGAATGTTATTAACTACATTAGCTGACATTTGTTTAGATTTGAGCCTTTCCGAGCGTCTCACTGGAATCTGATTTATGATATTATTACTACTTGATTCAACATCTGGTGTTTCGTTTTCATCCCCCATGGCGGCGTCTGTCTGACGCGAAGTTCTACTACGGTAGAAAATTGATGAATCACTATTCTCATTCTCTGCCGATTCGTCATAAATTTCTAAACTAGATATTTCATTTATTGTTTTTTTTTATTTATCTTACATGCCGTTGGAGAAGTTTCAAGCAGTGGATTAATATCCCAAGTTTCTGCTTTTGTTTTCCCCAAATAAGTACTACCTTTTAAAGATTCATTGAATTTAACTGATATCTCTTCTATTATTTTTCGGCTTTTGATGTCATAAATTCGATAACTCTTTCTTTCTCTAGCGTATCCTAGCATTATCCCACGTTTTCCTGGAACTTCAAATTTATTTCTCATTACTTTCGGAACGTGAAAATAAGCCACACAGCCGAATTTTTTAAGATAATTTAATTTTGGTTTTTTACCTGTCCAAATTTCAAGGGGTATTTTTTCTTCTCCTTTACGTGGGGGGTTACATTAGACACTTGGGTGCTACAATTAATGGCCTCGCCCCATATTTTTAATGGAAGCTCACTTTCATATAACAAAGATCTAGCCCTTTCTAAAAGAATGCGGTTCGCTCTTTCAGCTTTACCGTTACTTTCACTATTGTATGGAATATTTTTTTCATGAAGTATTCCCGAATTAGCAAGATAAGTATCAAGTTGTTCATTTACAAATTTTAAGCCATTGTCAGTTCTTAATTTTTTAATTCTTTTATCAGTTAAATTTTCATATTTGGCTTTAAATTACGAAAATATATTAAACACTTCATTATTATTCTTTAAGAAATAAGTAAAATACATGTCAGAAAAATCATCTACCAATATCATGAAATATTTTGCGCCACCAAATGATTCAGGTTGAATAGGACCACACAGATCAGCATGAATCAACTCAAGAATTTCAGAACTTTGATTTACTTCAATATTAGGATGTGTTTTTCTGGTTATCTTACTTATATCGCAAGTTTCACATCTAAAATCATTTATATCATTAATATCAATATAATCTTTAATTTTAAGCATATATTTAGGATTTAAATGACATAATCTGTAATGCCAATTCTCATAATTACTAGCAGATTGCTTAGAAAAATAACACTCTGAATTATACAATGGTTCCAAATATAATTCTAATCTATTGTTATTTTTAAATGCTTTAGTAACTAAATTATTATCTTTATCAAAAATAAACATACAATTATTATTCGATTTAATTTTACAACCCCTATCCATTAAACAAGTTACTGACAGTAAATTATATCTTAGTTCAAGAAAATAGCTAACATTAGTAATTGTTAAATTTCTAGGATTATTACTTACAGTTTTTGTTTTAACTGGTCCGTTTCCCTCACACAAAATTTTAGTCTTTACCTGCTAAATAAATATCTCTTGTTTCAGGAATTATTTCTTCAAACCACATACTGTCTTTGGCCGTATGACAAGAAGCTCCACTGTCCAGCAACCATATTTTATCACTTGGGCTTTCTTCTTGATGAGAAGTAGTAAACACATCACTAACACTTCGTCGTTTCGTAGATTGCTTGGCACGGTGTTGTGTATTTCGCCTTTGATTCTTTTCATTACATGGAGCACTTCGACTAGTATTTTTATTCCTGTAAAAACAGTCCTTCGCGATATGATTTGGACGTCTGCAGATGTAACAGAGCCTTACACCAGAACTTGTTTTTTCTAGAATAAAACACTTCCGCATTGATTCCTTCTGCGTGAGTACTCGTCGGCAAATAACAGGTATTTTCTTCTTCACGTAAAATTTCTAATATTTCGTCCATTGACTTGTTACGTTGGGTTTTGAGAATTTCTCGCACTTTAGAGAATTTTCCTTTCAGTCCGCGCACTGTATAGTAAACGAGCTCCCTAGGTGTGACATCTAGCCCTAAAGAATGACACTTCGTAGCAATTCCTCTTGCTCTGGCAACATAATCATTTGCCGATTCATTACTTTTCATTTGAAGATTTTTTCAATTCATTGCCGGCATCTATTTTGCGGTCTTCTGCTTGACCCGTAAATGTTGACTTTATTTTATTCCAAAGAATTTTTGCATTTTCCTCTGCTGCGAACTGTAGGGCTGTTCGTCTGACAACGATAACTTAATATAAGGAACGGCATCAGAATTTTTCTGATTTCATTCTGCTGCATCTTTTTTACTTAGATTATCTGGTTTCACCGCGGATATAACAGAGTCCAATCTTTTCAAACTCAGTACTGCCTGTATTTTTAATGCCCAAATAAAATAATTAGTTGCATTCAGCTCAGAGACATTTAATTTATCCATGCTGGCAGTTTCGTTTTTGACAGTTTCGTTTCAGTCACAGTTTCGTTTTTGACAGTTTCGTTTCAGTCACACAGTTCACTTAGAAATTTTAACGAAACATTTACCACGAACCAGAACCACGCTCTGCTACCAATTTGTTGTTATTTTTCAATAATCTCAGCATGGCTCTTAGAGACAGCACATTTATTAGACATTGAAAACGAAAAGAAAAGAACACAGATATTGACAGTTACGCACACAGCTTCATGTTCGCGGGAGGAATGGTGCCGGAACGAAGCGCCAGAAGCGTAGTCACACAGATATTACTACGCGAGAAAAATAGTCCGCTCGTTTCATCCCAACAATAAGTTTATCACAGAGTATGCGAGAAAGTTTTTTTTTTTGGGGGGGGGGGGGACTTTCTCAGTGGATTGTTTTGTTTTTGTTTGTTTATTTGTTTCAAATTCGCTTTTATGTTATATTAATGAAAAAAAGTGCAAATACGTTTTTTGTCAGAAGCTGTTGACCAGACAAGATATATTTTTAATTTTCTAAAATACAATTCAAATAATTATGATTACAAATTTTTATCTACTTTGCGGTATAAGTTAATTTTAAAAATTTAAATTACAATTTCATACTTTTAGAAAGTTTTTTTTATTTAGTCTTTTGTTGTGCAAATTAGCTGAAATTACTCTTTAAGAAATAGAGAGAAAAGAAGTCAGTTTTACAAATTTATATTTGCTAGTGTACAATTGTTTTCGAAATATAGAACGAAACTTCATGGAGCATTTTATTATTATTATGTTATTAATTAAAATCTTGCTTTATGTTCAAAGAGGGCTCAATTGGTAGCTCCATCTCTGGAGTTTAATCAGTGGCGATTTTGATTTTTATGCATCAGAGTAAAGCGGCGTTCCGACGGCGCGCACGCATCTTGAAACAGGCACATTTTCCCCTTTCTTGTGGTTTTCCGGGGTTCTTTGGTGTCTGTTCATTTTAATTTGAGGGAAGCTCCCGATCGACGTCTACAGGTATGGGTGGTCCTACAATGGATCAGGGGCAGATTTACGACCATATCCGTAAAGGCAACAGGCCATCGGAATGGGGCTTAATATTTTGCCACCGGATGTGTACCTATCAGATGTGAGCAGAAATTCTCCAGCATGAGTCATCCCGGAAATTGTAGCTGACGTAAGTCATTGTTGGTGTCATATTGGTCATTTAACGCGGGTTTTATATAACAATATTTAATGGCTAATCATTTTTCTCTTTTCTCAAGGCCCAGATTTCATCCACTTCAGAGAATTTGCCCAACGCAGAACTTACCATCACTGATCGTGGGTAACAGCGCTGTGAGTACCACAGCATCTTTCGTCTATCTACTTTTTCTTTGCTCTGCCTGTACGTGAGACGTGTGTATTGAACTAACTCTCTTACACCTTTTATCTGCTTGTAGAGATAAGAAATTTTTTGTTCTTTCTTGTATTATTAATCTATATTGTTTATTTAACTTTTATTATTTATTCCTGTTATTTAGTTTATTTTTTAAAATTTATCTTGATATTTTGAACTTGTGATACTGAACTTGTTAATTAGGGCTAACTAGGTAACGAAAAATGTTCTTTGTACTTGTAGTTTATATTATAAACTTTTATATTCAATTTGACTATTGTTTTTGCTTAAATTAATTAGATCTTATTACTATCTATAACCTGAGAGATTTTAATTTATATTTCAGATTAGTGCTAGCTTGTGAAATTGGTTTTTTTTATTTTGTTTGTATATTATTTCAATTTTCCTAATTTGCTTATTATTCAGTGGTATATTGAACTTGATAGTTTTTAATTTATTTTTTGTATCTAATAAAAGTCTTGGAACATTTTCCAGTGTGTTGAATCTTATAATTTTTTTCTATTTTGCTTTGTGCTCTTTTGGCAGTTTGTACAGAATTTTGTAACTATAACTAGCTTTTGAATGAATTCCATTTTATTTCACTGTTTTGCAATGAGAGCTCTATTTATTGGGGGTTTATTTATTTCATTTGGACATTGTTTCCCACCCTGGTTCAACTGTTGAAAGATTGGCTATTAGTATTTCTGTACACAAAAATTATGACTGGGCCTTAGTGCATGTTGGCACAAATAATGTACCTTTGGATAGAATTGAGGTAATACTTCAAAAATATAGAGCTTTGGCCAATAAGGTATTACTTCAAAACTCAGTTGTAAAAATAATTTTCTCGAGTATTATCCCAAGAGATCTTGATTATTACAGGAAGGAGTAAAAGGAAACAAAGTATCATTTACTGGTACTAAACAAGTACAAATAAGTACTTACATGTACTATAAACAGTGCATTCAATGAACTATGTAATTGCCAAACATTTTTCGTTTGCAGTTCTTACCAGTCGTCTTGGAAGAATTATCTAGCAAGAGATGGCTTGGATTTAAATAAAGGGGGTAATAAGCTCCTCTCTAATTACTTTCTTAGATACCTAACAGTGCATTTCAGCTGATATAGCATCAAGACAGGTATGTATGAATATATCAAACTCTGTGTCATTAGATTTTCTATTCACAATGAGCTTAAAAATTCACATACAGCCTGAAAACAATAAATTTTAATTTGTTTCTGTTTTATTTTCACAGATTGAAAAGAGTCAATATTTCAATACTGGCCTGAGTTTCCTCCAATGTCATCTATTCCTTCAGCCTTTGTTATTTCTGCTTGGTCAAAGCTAGAGTCTTGGGGGGGGGGGGGGGGGTTCTTACCTTACTGTGGATGGTCGCCAAGTTGTAAAAAAAGCGAGTCATAGCTCACAGACTTTAGTTACCCATTCGTTTTTTTCCTGCGAGTGTTATGATCCGTTGATCTGTTAGCTGTGAAGCGGTTCTTGTGCCTCCGCTTTAGCAAATAGTCCTAAATTTTTTTGCCCTCGCTGTAATGCGTTTTGTGCTTCCGTTTTAGCATAAAGTTCCATTTAGTAATGATATCAAAAAGGAATATTAATAAAAAAGAATATTAATAATTCAGTTTTGTGCTCATTAGTGAAATAATTATTTATATCATTAAAAGTACTTTTTAAAAATAAATTACTACCTATAGTAATAATTAATTTGTTCAAAGATATGTTATTATTTTCTAATGATATCAATAATTTTTTTAATATATTTTAAATAGTATCTTTAGTTTAATCTCGTTATATTCTTTAAATTGTATAGAATAACTATTTTCAGTATTATTTTCAAACTTATTTTTTATAACAATTAATATTTTCTTTTCTTTTCAATTAACGTTTCGGTATAAAACTAACGTCAATAATGACAAAAGAACTGAAAGTTAAAAAAAATTACTATACGAATAAAATATTGTAAAACTGACAGTAAGAAAATGCAAAACTATAAGGATGTGCTTACATTGTCCCTGTTCTAGTTATATCTATGTAATATTTAGACTTCCTTTGTTCATTATAATGATATTTTTGTGTGTTTCTTCTCAAAAGTTAGGCTGAAATACTCAGATAAATGGGGGGCGCCTAAAATTTCCATAGAATCAGCAGAAACGAGTTATATTTTTAAAAATTTTTTGACTATGTATTTTTATGAAAATAAAAACATCCTGTATAAAAAAAAATTTATAAAAATTATTAACCATATTATTAATTTTATCCAAAATCATTAACATTTTCTGCATATTGCTAAAGTTTTTATACCAATACAAAGAAGTATTAAATGTGGCATTTTTACAGGAGCGTCTACAAATAATAGTTTGATTAAATATGTAGATACAATTTTTTTTGGAGGGAGGAGGAACCAGAAATTAGAGCCAAGAACTTTTATAATTTTTCTTTACTCAAAAAATAAAAAACTACATTTTTTAAAATTAATAATTGGAAAATATTATGAAATATTATTATTGTTATGCAATTATTATTAATAAGCACAAGCTTTGTTTTTTAAATCAATGGATTTGAACTATTTCCATTTTATGGTGTTATAAAAAAAGCAATGAATCGCCAAAAAAGACTTTGTATAGCTTAAAAAAGTATGGATATTTTCAAGGTTTTTCATTTAAATTATCTTCTTTACTCTTATTTAATCAATAAATGAAACGTTCTCTTACAAACTTAAATGGATCAGGTCCGCTTCAAAGCTGTACAGTTCGTTTGTAAGTGTTCGTGTAAGTCAGAGATGCAAACGTAAGTTGAAAAAAAAAAAAAAACGAAAGCAAATCTATCAGTTTTAAATTTTATACAAAAAATTGTCTCGGGGAATGGAAGGAACTTTTCTACAATTTTTAAAGTTTTCGAAAAGATGCAGGGACATTTCTGATTGAAAGAGTTTTTCGAAATAAAATCTTAAAAACAAACTAAGCAACAATAGTATAGTCTTCTAAAACTTTCCAGCAAATTAATTAAGTTAATCCCACGATAAGATGAGGAATGTAGCGAAACGTGGTAAACAATATGCTAATTACTTTACCTATTTCGCAATTGTTCGGTTAATTTATTTTCGTTAATGGTTAACATATATTTTAAAATTTAACAGAATGAAAAAATTTCTCCGAATTTTATAAGAGAATTGTAGGCATTTCATCGATAGTTCTTTTAAGTACTTTTTAAAACCCTCTTTTACAAGCATTTTTCAAATTATCTTATAAAAGAAAATATTCAATCTCAATTCATAAGAAATGTAAAGTATCATGTTGTGTTTTATTGGTTCAATTGATCCACGAGCTATTTTTTCAGTTTGAAATTCTTTCAAGAGAAATTTTTCATAAAATCCATAAATTCCAAATTTGTAATAATAAATGATAGTGAATTTTTATAATATACAAACGAAATTCCTCTGATAAGAGAAAGAAAAAGGATTCGCTACACAATTGTTAATTTTTTTTTTAAGTAAAGAAATTTTTGCACTTTTTGTTTTTTTAAAACATTAATTCAACAATAAAACTCAAATAAACCTTTCTGTTTTATTTCTTTTCCCAAAAGAATGCAATGAAAAACTCTTAATGTGATCGCGGTTAATGCATTAGAATGCACACAAAAATTTCCATTTAACGTGATGACAACGTTGCTTAATGTTATCAGTTTTAAAGTAAAGAATTGAACGATCTGTCATTTGTAACAAGATATTGACATTAATGGAATTTACTCTCTTCTAAGAAAACATACAAGTAAACTATTAAGGAATAATTGTTAATAAATTACAATTAATGATTTTCTAACTGTTATTTTTGAAATAAATTATCGATATTCGTGAAGCGTTATTTCCCCTTTCCTTTTGGTCTAATAAAAATATAGTTGATTTTACCCACTTTATTTATTGCTATCAACCGATTAATATTATCAAAATTTTAAGTCCCGAAGTGATCATATTAAGAGGTAACTATGGTACATCAATATATGTTGAATGTCAAATGAAGCTAATGAATCCAAAGCTGTTTTTAAAAGTCTATAATTCTCAAAGGTTAATTTTGTAAGAGCGATTTTTATTGGCCATCTAATATTCATTTAATTTAATTAAATCAATAAATTTTTAATAAATAATCTATGTATTTAGTATATTATATTAAGTTTCATCCTTCATGAAAAAGAGTGATAAACAAACTAAATAAGAATTTATCATAAAAATATATTCAGTTTTTTCTACACGAAAAAATTAAGCATCATATCAACTAAATGTAAAAGGCTTTACTCTGCTTTTTTTTTTCTTTTTTTTTTTTTTTTGTGAGTGGCAAAAGAGAAAATAAAAAGTTCTGGATTGTTTAACAGAAATAAAAAAGGGAAAATAGGATAGAAAATATAGTTTAAAACAATAACAATGATTGACTTGGAAAATGGTAGGGAACTATATTGTTAGAAAAAATAATATATATAGATTAAATTTTTCAGAGTTGAAAATCACTGGGCGTAAAATGCTAATAAATGATTTCATCAATATTATAGAATTTTTTTTAATGATATTTGCTACTTTGAAATAAACATTTCACTCCTCTTGAGAGAAATGGTAGAATACACATCAATGATGCTTCTTTTTAATTAGATCTGTTAAATGATTTCATTGATGTGGTATGGAAATTTTGAGAGGAGTGCCGGTTCAATTGTCGCCCTCATCACTTGATTGCAATTGAAAATTACTAGGTCTATCTCAAACCAGCCATCATGTTGGAAGAATTTCAAAATCGGATACTCATTTAATAAAACTAACACGGTAAATGGAAATATTTCAGGTACAGGATATTACGTTTTCTTCATAATCTAATTAAATGACAACTTATGCTTCGGGCACTTGTTGCCGAACTAAAAGAACCGAACATGACTATAAGAGAACTATGTGTATTATAATATTTTATATAAACATAATTTTAATATTACATTATACTAGCCTCGGTACCAGTGTCCCCACCATCATTAATTCCTTTTATTTGTTTGAAAAAGAAAAGCAAAAACATATTCTTCATTTAACGGCTTTCGAATTTTTATACTCGATCCTTTAAGATTCTTAAACCTAGTAATTAATTAATTGCTATACTAAAACTTTAGGAAAAACGACAAATTTAGTTTTTGCCGTATGGCACATAATAATGCAATAAAAACTGACAAACTTATCAAGTAAAATAAAATCTTATTTTATTAACTCAATCTGAAAAACAAAACTATAAAAAAGATAAATGATATTTGATGATTTTAGGGATTGATCGCGGAATATTTGAACTCAAAGGTCTTAACCTCTTGTCCTAATAATGTTGATACAAAATACAGAACAAATGCAATTACACGGAATATTTTGATTGCAGAGAAAATAGAAACTTTAAAATACCTAATGAAACATTTGTAGATGCGAGGAGAATAAAATAAATTTTTAAAAGTAGGGAGGGGGAATAGAGAAAAATTTATTTAATAGAAGTTCTGCAAAATCAGTTCGAGGATGGTGTCATGCCTGGCAAGGAGAGATGATATGTCAACTGTACGCGTTACAATTTTTTAATCAAAAGGAAAAAAAAAAAAAAAAAAAAAAAAACAAGACACAGCAATAGGCCAAACAGTTAAAGAAATTGCAATAATTTTAAAAGACAATGTTTAATTTCTGCATGTGCACATGTTTGCTTTTATTCAATGTATTAAAGTAAAAATAAATGATTCTTTAAAAAGCAACTTAATATTAACATTGGCAGAAATGCGAGATTGATTTACGTGATTAAAGTGAACTGGTTTTAACATTTCGATATCACCGCAGAAATTTTGTTTAACTTTGAAAACTAATTAAAAATGACAATGGAATTGATGCCATTATGGTGCTAACTTTTTAGTTTTAATTTTAAGATAGTATAAACATATATTTTGTGCGGTGATTCATTCAAAAGTAGAAAGTTTAGAAATGGAAATTTAAAATCCAAAAACTTAGAAATGAAAACGTACTCAATACAGAAAAACTATCAAATACAAATATTTGCCTAATAGTAGATCCTCCAATAATCATGACTTCTAAGAATGGATAAAAAGCTATGGTCACAATTAAATAATTTCGTTCCTGAATAACTATTCTAATAATTGCCAAAAAAAAAAAATAAGCAATAGTTCTTTGAGAATAATTCTCATAAATAACCTTTTTAAGAATTTGAAGATCCTCATTTAGATGCTATAGCATTTTACTAAAATTCTGAGTTCCTCTGTTTTTATCTCTATCTCTACTAATAATAAATGTGATTTTTTTTTTTTTTTTTTGTCTTTTGACGATAACTTACAGGCCAGGTCGTTTAACCTAGCTCTATTTAACTTGGCTTATATGTATTTTGGAAGGGGAGGAACACACACTTCAGGGCGATTTTTTTTAATATTTTGATTATAATTTTAATTAATTAAAAATAAGCGAAATTTTTGTATTTTCTTGCTATAACTCCTGAAAATATTTTGACACAATGATAATTTTTACATTGACATTACAAGATAATGTAAAAAATTCAAAATATCATCTTTTTAATCATATGATTTATTTTTTCTTTTTCAAATCAATTAAAAAAATCTTAAATGTTTTCTAGTAATGAATTTCATTGTTGAAGTGAAATTCGAATCTTTTCATTGTTACTATTAATATTCCATCCTGGCCTTTTCCCCATTGTTTCTCAACAAAATAGGAGGATTTGGCTCCTTTTAGTATTTCATAAAAATAGGGAGGTAATTGCTGGTTATCTCATTCTCAAGCAGTTTCATTTATAATTTATATATAATCGGAGGAAATTATTAAAAATTCATTACCTAGATAGTAAAATATTGAGTTAATACTTATAAAACTTTTAATCCTCTAGATAACTTTTGCATTAAAAAAATAGTGTATTCCTAAACAAAAATTTATCGTAAGTAATAAGTAAAAATTAACTAGTTTAAATATATTAAAAGAAAATCCTTCTTATTTTGACAGAATTCACTTGATCTGTTAATAGAAATTCATTAAAATAATAGTTTATCATACACATTGTTTTTTTTTAATCAAATCTATCTCCGATTTTTTTTAAATTTTTTTTTCTTAAAAGCCCTAGGTTAGAAAATGAATTGTGAATTCAAAATCGAATTTGAAACATCTTATGGACTCTCTCAAATCAGGGTGTGTGCAAGGAATCCTTTTTCAACCATTTAAAGCAGGAAGTAGGGTCATAAACATTCCATTTTCTTCCATGGAGAGAAAGAGTTTGCTGTCTTTCCTTCCTGATGGATGCCCGAAGGGTATGATCTATCAATGCCATTATTTTGGGGGGAAAATAGTAGGAAGCCAGCTTCTAGTGACTAGATTAGTATGAGACCACCAAGTTGGTGGTTATGTTATTTATGCCTACATAAGATTTGGAAAAAATTTGAATTAAATCCATTTTTTTTATTTAAAAGTAAAAATTTATAAAGAAAATATTTATTAGATTTTGCTTTTTAGAAGAATCTTCTGAAAATTTTATTTCACAATCTTTTTCTCCTACGTAAAATATAATCGATTTGGTTGGCAAAAAAAGGGAAATCCTTTATTTGGTCAATTAATTATTATTATATTTCCGAATAGGAAGAAAGCATTCTAAATGCTGCGTTCTTGAGAAAAAAATCCTCCTTAGTTTATTTTAATTCATTAATTTATATTTGCCTTACATTATTTTTTTCTGACTATTTTTACCACCACCTCGTAATATTCAGTTTGTACTACTTGTGATGCCATACATTTCATTTATTTTTACCTATATTTTCCACCGCTCCTTTCAGTTCCTCCATCTTTACCAATTCCCTTGTCTTTTCTTACACCTCTTTCAATTCCTCCACCTATTCTTACAATTCCACCTCTTTTAGCATCTCCACCTGTTTCTCCATCTCTTCAGGTTACACTATTATCGATTGATCTTACCCTACTGTGGACGGTCATTATGTCGCCAATTTATCTTTCGTATCGCCAAATCTAACTACTGCTATTCTCCGCATGGCTCTCTGTGGTAAATCCTGCGTGAAACGGTATGTGCAGTAATGCATTTTTCATGGCGTACTGATACATGCATTTGTTATGGGATATATCACGACGCAGTACGGATAAGCAGACGATATTTACCTTAGAAGTGTTTTTGGCTTCTGTTTCTGAAACTAATTATCGGCCTAGGTAACGGTAAAAATAGCCCGAAAAAAACTAAGAAAAGAAATAATTTATGGCAAATATAAGTGAATTAATTAAAATAAACCAAGGAGGAAGGGCATTTCTCATACACGATTCATTTATAACTTTAATGTTTCATTTCATGCAATTTTGAGGGGAAAGATGAAATTATAGAATGAATAGTAAAAATAAATTGATAATTGAAAAATATAAAGAAAAAAGTTATGTACTAAATTATATTAATAATTAATGAAAAAATTGATTAAAATATACCAAGTTGAAAGAAAGAGATTAAAAAAATATTACTTATTCTTTATTTCCATTTATTAATGTTTAATTTTAAATTTATTTCTATGAATTATACATTTTTTTCTAGGAATCGTGAGATAATCTTTCTATCTAATTTTATGCTTCTTTGAATACAATATTATAATCTTACTAATTAACAAAATCTTTAGTATATTTCGTGCTACTGAATAGTTCCACTAACACAACCATTATACATCTAAAAAATATTCCTTGGTATAGTAATTATTTCTAATTAAACTAAAGAAATATTCCATTAAAAATTTCTGAATTTGAAGAGTTCGTTTTTTTAATTTTTTTTAATTGAAAAATGATGAAATCCTTAGAATCTCTTTTCATTCCATTTGCATAAACAGATCCTGGAAAGATTCTCAATAGAAGATAATGCAGTATACAATTTATCTAAAAAATTAATAAACAACAGTGAAAATACTATGAATAGTTAATAAATTTATAATTTTTTCTCTCGCCCCACTTCTGTTGTATGAGGACATCGCGAAAGCATTTAAAACATTGTCTTCCGATTCAGAAAAGATAATAAATTGATCAAACGAAGGAATTCTCTTTTTTTTGCCCGACCAAATCGAAGAATATATTCTACGTAGGAGATTTATACCATACATTGTATTAGTATAAAAACTTTAGTAATACGCAGAAAATTTTAATAATACTGATAAGATTAATGATGCCGATTAATAATTTTTATAGATTTTTTTATACAGGATGATTTTTATTTTGATAAAAATACGTAATAAAAAGATAAAAAAAAATGTAAGTTGTTTCTGCTGATTCTATGGAAATTTTAGATGCCTTCCCCATTTATCCGAGTATTTCAGCCTAGCTTTTGAAAAGAAACACACAAAAATATCATTATAATGAACAAAGAAATTCTAAAGATTACATAGATATAACTAGAACAGGGACAATGTAAGCACATTCTTATAGTTTTGCATTTTCTTATTGTCACTTTTACACCACTTTATACGTATAATACTTTTTTAAACTTTCAGTTCTTTTGTCATTATTGACGTTAGTTTTATACCGAAACGTGAATTGAAAAGGAAAAGAAAATATTAATTGTTATAAAAAAATAAGTTTGAAAATAATACTGAAAATAGTTATTCTATACAACTTAAAGACTAGAACGAGATTAAACTAAAGATACTAAATATTTAATATGTAGTAAAATAATTATTGATATCTTTAAAAAATAATAACATATATTTGAAAAAATTAATTATTACTATAGGCAGTAATTTATTTTAAAAAAAGTACTTTTAATTATGTAGATAATTATTTCATTAATGAGCACATAACTGCACTATTATTATTCTTTTTTATTAATATTTTTTTTTTGATATCATTATTAAATGGAACTTTATGCTAAAACGGAAGCACAAAACGCATTGCAGCGAGGGCAAAAAAATTTAGGACTATTTGCTAAAGCGGAGGCACAAGAACCGCTTCACAGCTAACAGATGTAGGTATCATAATACTCGCAGGGAAAAAAATACGACTGGGTAACTGAAGTCGGTGAGCTATCGCTCGCTTTGTTAACTACTTGGCGATCAAGAACTTGGCGTTCAAGTAAGGTAAGAACCCCTTATTTCTCAACCTGTTGCAGCCTTTTATACTGTTTAAAGGAAGTATAAAGTTCATAGAAGAGCTACGAAGGTAAGTATGAATAATTCATTGAAAATGAACTTGTTTAATGAAAATATTTTAAGTAGTATTTTAGAGCCGGCCATCTTCATAAAGGGGCTCGGGTGCAAAATACCATTCGGAGCCCGGGATTTTTTGTAAAGTAAAAAAACAAAACAAAAAACATGAACATATGTTACTATTGTATGTTTATTTACTGCATGATTTTTTTTTAATTCATTACTTCTGAACATTTACAATTGCTTTCCTTTGTTTTTTTCGATGCTTAATATAGCAAATGCTATTAAACGTTTTGCACAATGATTGACCGAAGACAATTCTTTATTGATTTTAATATGCCGAAAGAGCAGCCCCCAGCACTCTCTGGAGTAACTGGCAACGTAAAGAAAACATTTTAACACAATTAATGTATTTTGAAATAATTCATTATAATTATTTGTATTACTTTATGTCTTGGGTATTATTTACATCTGTTGTGTTGGAAATTAAATTTTGTAGCAAACCAGCTTCTTGAATTAGATTTTCTGATATGTTTTTGTTGTAAAATTTTACAAAGTTTTTGGAACCTTTTTCTAATTTATGTAAATCAATTAATGATTGAAATTATTAATTTTTAACAAAACATGAGTGAATTTGAAATACTTTTAAATCTATTTTTCTATTTGTGCAATAACAATATCAATTAGAGTGTTATCTTTTAACATCTAAATTCCTCTACCGGGTTTTTTATAACATCATCTTCTGCTATTTGGAATACTATCTTTTTCTTTTTTGAATTCTTTTTCAGGAAAATGTTCTGCTATAATTATGTGCTAGAATTTTTGCTTCATCTAAAAATGTGTTAAAGTTTGGATTTCAGTTTTAGTTTTATTGACGAAACTAATTTAAATCAATTGAGAACAATTGTTTTTGCTCTAAATAGTTTATTGATAGTGTTAATTTTGGGCAATATTGCAAACCATACTATGAAACATAAAATAAAAGGCATTTCTTGTATAAAATCCAACAGACTTTTCCCAATGGAATTCTAAGGCTTACAAGTTTATTTAAACTGTGTATACACTGCTTTAACTGAATCTGTTTTAGCTTTGCAACAAATGTTGCATAATAGTTTAAGAGTTATTTTAAACGTTTTTCTAGGATTTCCCATCTTTTCGTTGATGCAGAAAATAAGCAATATAAACATTGTTATAACCAAACAGATATATATACTGCTGACAGCGACATCACAAATTAATAAATTAAAAGAGTGCGATAGATAAGACACATAAATTGCATGAAGGTTTAGAGCAATTATTCTAAATCGTACACTTATATATTTCCCTTTCATGTTGCTACTGTTGTCATATGCTTGCCTGCTACAATTCATAATATATAAATCATGTTCACATAATCTTTTCAATAGAGTTTTTACTTGACCTTTTCCAGTCACATTAATTATTTCAGTAAATCCTATAAATGACTTATTTATGGTTAATCTTTTCAAAATTTTTATATCCAATAATGACTGAAGTTTATTCCATATGGGAAATATCAGGAGTACAATCCATTTGGATACTACAGTACGTGGATGCCTTTATATGGTCTAAAAAAAAATAAAGGCATTTATGTACTTCTTTTTATGGTCGGCTGTATACAAGAAGTACGTGGATGCTTTCATATCATCTTTAATTTTTTTAAAGACTTCATTTCCTAATGTCAGAATAATTTGTTCATGTGATTTATATGTTAAATGATGCACAATTCTATTTTTCGAATTTTTTATTTTATTTATATGATTCATTAACGCAGAAACGTATTTACTTAATAATTCGATTAAAAAATTCTATTTGTAGGGGTTCCTATTATTTTATGGGGTCCTCAGAGTGGAAGATTATTACATGCTAACAATAGAATTAAATTTAAAATTCTATTAAATATTAATTTAAGTTGTTCCGTTACTTATAGTAAATTGATTTATTTTATCAATAGTCAAATATAAATTTAGATGTTTTAATAATTATTTTCAAGCAATAAGCAAATTAAAGTGACAAATAGCACTTTCATGGTCTTGAATTACATTTAAAATCTATCTCCACTTATTAAAGCCACCTATAAATTATGTAGATTGTTCATTTCCTATTTTTTTGGAAAATAGTATACAGTAAAAAAAAAAAAAAAAACCTGAGTCTGGGTTTTTGAATGTATTAATCAGCTGCAAAGCTGAATTTCGCCATTTGGCATTTTTCTTAAAGCAGTACTCAATTGAAAATTATCTACCTTTAGTAATCTTTGCAAAACCGCTTTTGTGTTATACAGGTCAAATTTTAACACAACATTTCAAACTTATTAGTTATAATATTTGGTCATAAATTTTGATCACTAATTTTCACTTGATCATATTTGTTATTGTTGTCGTTATTTTCTGATTCGATCATATTTGTATAAACATATGGTTCTTCAACGAATTTCACAGTTTTTACATTTCCATTGCAAGTTTGTGTGGAACATTCTTCTTCAGTTGAAGCTTAAATTGTAATTTGAAGCCATTTCTTTGCCAGAATTACTTTATAGACAAGAAAATAAATCTACTTGTGACTTCTTGAAATTTAACTTTTCTTCTTTCTTTTCTGCTAATTTTCTTTTTTGACACCCAGAGAGATACTTCCTTAGAATGGACATGATTAGATCTAACAATATTGAATATTTTATAGTATGAATTTTTAAATATTAAATGATCTAACATAGTGAGTTAAATGACTGTAAAGTACTTACTTTAGGTTTATAATACATTGCACACCTTCAATAGACTGTATTATATTTTTAAACTTCGTATATTTCCAAACATGTCAATTTTTCCAATTAAATTTCTTCCTCCATGCATTCTATTCTTCCATTATTGTTTAGAATATTATTTTAGTTCTTGATCATGTTGGGGCCCCCTCAATCTTGAGGCCCCAATGCATAGCATCCGCTGCACCCCCCTCCCACCCGATGGCCGGCTCGGTAGTATTCCCACATTAAATAAATTTGTAGTGTTTGCTGCTAATTGCGACATATTGCATGAAATAAATGATGAACACCCTCAAAATTGTTCATATTCCAAAAAATATGTTTACTGTGGGAAAATATATTCTACGTAATCCTTGTTTTCAAATCACCTGAAGAAATTTAAATGCCTGCAACCTGTTATCCTAAACTTTGTGAAGTATGTTTGAAGTCCTATTCCTCTAAATCCTCTTTCTCAAACCATTTAAAACAATGTAGCAAATCTAAACTCATATTTTCTTATCCTTATCTGGAAAATATTACAGTATATTTTAGAAACAACTAATGCATATCTGACAGTGGCAAAACTTACAGAGGATTTTGGCACAAGTAGAGACATTAATTTAACATCTTCATTTTCAGATAATTAAAAAAAAAATTTTTTTTAAGTCCTTCCTAAGTTAAAAGTATATATCCTAGAGTTTGTGAATTATGTTTAAAGTCTTACTCTCCTAAATCCTCTTTTTGCAATCATTTAAAGTGCTGCAATAAATCAGAGGTTTAGACTGTACCATGTTTACCAAATAAAACTAACTGTATTGTATTAGACATTAATAACTCTAGCAAGGAATCAATAATAAACTCTAATGTAGATATAAATACATAAATACAGTGTAGATATAAATACAGATATATATGCATAAATGCAAATCAAGATGTGTATAGCTCTCAATTTATGAGTAATAAATATGAAAAATCTCTGAAAAAAATATTTAAAATACGGTAGGTTTAACAGCAATGATAACTCTTTTAAAAATCGTGAGATAACATGCAACTCTATCAAGAAAAATTAACTTTTTTTTTCCCTTTTGTGTAGAGTCTGATTGTAATCAAGTTTTTGATAATCTATGGCATTTAAAAAACATCTTGATGCTGTGCATCAAATTTAGAATGGTAAAACATTTTCTTTTGATTCTTTTAAGATTTGGCTAGAAGCCGAAAGTTCTGCTACTTATCTACACTTATTTCCGGAAATTAACAGGCAAAAAAAGTTTAGGGATATAAAACATTTCATTATTATGCTTGCCAATTTTTTAATCCCTCTTATCTGTCAAGGATTAAATCAAGAGTAGAATGATATGCTAGCTGTTAAAATAGAAAAGGAGTAATACCTTTCCATCTAAATTACCCAGTTAGAATTTGTGTGTGTGTGAACATAAAAATATAGTGATTGTTACATATTATCCAGTTCATAATCATTATATTAGGTTTAAAAATACAAGATACCACCCACTTAAAAAAAGTACACATGATTTAATTAAATCATATTTATTGCTATCATTTTCTGTTTCAAAAACAGTAAGCTTAATTTGTGGTGATGCAGGTTGTCATGATAAAAGAAATTCTGCCAAACAAAAGAAATTTTTGTTACTCGGAAGACTGTACAGTCTTATTCAAAGCATCTACATAATTCAGTAAAGCCAGTTAATGACATCATATCTGTTTTCTATACTATGGGGAAATTAAAAAATGAGAAATATAATCCTATTTTAATTTTCAAATTGCAAGCAGGCAATTTAGACCTTCTTATTTAGATGGGTTACTAAATCATGAAAATTCTTTTGCGTTAGGTTTTAAGCTGAAGCTCAAAAAGAAATGCTTATTAAACACCCAAATAAAATCCTTTGCATTGATGCTACCCATGGTGCAAACTATTATGATTTTTTTCTTCTTTCATTGTATTTGCAAAATGAGTATGGTCAGGGATATCCCATTGCACATTTTATCATGGATGATTTAGATTTTTGTATATTAGTGGCTTTATTGTCCAGTTTACATTGTTGAATTCCCAATTTGAAAGTGAATACAGTCATGACTGATGATGTTGTTTTTCTTTTAATGCTTTTAATTCTGTATTTGGTTCTGATACCAAACATCTATTGTATCAATGGCATGTATACCATGCTTGGAAAAGGCAGTTGACTGTTAAAGCCCATGATAATTGTCTGCATATGAAAAGGTCTTATGAATTATTAATTATAATGAATGAAAAGTTTCTGAAAGATTTTGATAATAAAGTCTGAACTTTCATTAGTAAATATTTAAATGAGTGCCAAAATGTTATGATTATTTTATTAAAATTTATTCTGGTAGAAAATCATTTTTGGCTGCTTGCTATAGATCGTTTCTACACAGTAACACCTGTACAAATAATTATTTTAAATTGTTTCGAAAACATTTAAAAACTGTATATTTTGAATGTAAATTCAATAGGCCCATAGATGAGCTAATTTCAACTTTTTTAAAAAGGGAAATAGATAGGTTTTTAAAGTATTCTTCTAATATTGCAAATAATGTTCCATTAAATTCAAATTTCAATAAAACTATTACAGAAAAGTGTGACATGGGAGTAAAAATTCCAATTAATGATGTAGTTAAGCATGATGTTCAATGGTTAGTAAATTCACAGACGAAAAAAAAAAAAAAAAAAGGAATAGTATACACAGTAAAAAAATAAAAATAAAAAAAGAAGAAAATTACAGGTGTTTGTCTTTTATTAGATTGTTGCTGTTTTAAATGTGCTGATGTTCACTGTGCAGTAAAGTGTAGCCATTTATATATGTGTTCTTGTGAAGACAACAATAAACTTTGCAACCATACTCATAAAGTACATTTATTGTATTTTGAAATTAAAATATGCGTGACAGATGATTCTTATGCTGTTGAAAATTAAAGAAATGCACTAGGAATTGATCCTCAAATCTTAAATTTGGAATTGAAAGATAATGTTTCATCTGAATGTTTTAATACAAAAGAAGCTGAATGCAAAAAGCTACGCTACGAGATTTTGGAATTATTTAAAATTCCTTGTATTCAAGAAACTATGCTAACTAATGTAGTAAATTGTTTAAATACTTTGGTATTTGTTATACATGAACTTGTCAGTCATAAAAATGATCCTGCTCCTGTCACACCTCAGGTATATGTTGTTGCCAATCAAAAAAATTCCCTCACAGATTAAATTTTTAAAAACTTCTCAAGACATAAAAGGAAGCAATCATTTCATGAAAAAAGTGGGAATTGGCAACGATAAAATTAAAATATATTGAGCAGATAGAGCAGATTGCACCTTTATAATCTTATCCTGCGGGAGAAATTTCCACATGTTTTAGTCTTGATGAAAAAAAGTAGTGATGATCCTGATAGTCATATAAATCAAATTATTCCTTTAAATTCTTATTCTGTTCGAAAAAATTCCATATGTGCTAGCTTTAATATATTTAACAAATTAAATAAAATGAATGTAGATATTCCTACTACAACAATAGTAACTATTAATAATAACAATTTTTGTTTCTATATATTAAAATGTTTAGATCATTTTGTTACTCTGAAAGAAGAAAATTATCTAAGGTATGTGTCGTGAAACTTTAAAAAGAGTTGAGTGTATGATTCTGTTATTGATGCATTTCCCCCCCCCCCTATTAACTGAGAAATTCAAAAATTGTAAAGCAATAGAATCCTTGCAGTCAGTTTTAATTTTTAACCAGAAGGATATTCTCAAATTTCCGTGGATTCAAGAGTTACCAAATCTAGATTTATTAATTATCCCTGTCAATTTAAATTGCCATTAGACTTTGATTATCATTAATATAAAACATTTGAATATTTTGATCCACTTAGTGGCAGACCAGATAATAATATCACAATTTTGATTAGGAAGTGGTCTAGGATTTTAAATCTATTACTTAATTCAGAAAGCCACTGGCAGATAGTTTTTCCACCTCATATAAAATAAACTGATGATTTTAATTGTGGAGTCTGTATAAGTTTTTATGCACATGAAAAATTGAATAAATTTTCTTTAACTCAGAATTTCGACATACTTGCATTTAGAGTCCTAATGTTTGAACAGATTATTAAATTTGTAAATATTTTATTGTGAAAATTTTAATTAACATTTTGATATTAATTTAAAAATAATAAATTTGATTCATTGTTTATCTTGATTAATGAGAATTATTCCTTATTTCTTTTAAATTTAAACACCATAAACAAATAATTCCCAATGATTAATTTTTAGTGATTATCTAGGTATTTCTAGCTTTCTCTTAAGCTTAACTTTTAGGAAATTATTTTATGGCAGTTCATGATTGCTAATATCAGTGAGAATATATAATTTTGGAAAGAAAGTGCCTTGAAGTTGTCAAGAAAAGGTAAGTGATTAAACTTAAAAATTTAAGGTAGTCACATATTCAAAGCAGAAAGAAACAAGCTCATGATGGAAGCAATATATTGGCAATTGAAAAGAAAAGAGAGAAAGAGAGAGAGAGAGAAAAAAAAGACAACTTTTAACTATATATATCTAAATATATAAATGTGTTACTTTAAATTATTCTTTTCCCATTTTAATAGGTTTATTAAATGTAGTTAGTTGTTTAGTGAATATAATTTGAATTAGTATATCAATAAAAAATTTTCTGATTAAAAATAGTGCATATTTTTATTTAAAAAAATGGTTTAAACTTTTACACTGCAGTTAATATTATATTTTATGTATTTGAATTTATTTCTTTTCTCTTGCCTTAAAATAAAGGAACAAACTCCCAATGGTTTAGTTGCAAAGGTTGTTCAGAGATTTCTGGCTTTCTTTTTAACTTTTAGGAAGTTCCTTTATGAAAAAATAAAAAAATAAAAGTATCAGGTTAAATCCATTATTTAAGAAATCATCAATAAAACAAAGCAGGAGGTGACAGCTAAGAAATGGAACACTTTCCATGCAATAATTGTGTTGTATATAAAAGTGAAAATTGGTCACTTGGATAATATGAAAAAAATTGTAATTCATTTATTTAGTGTACATTCTTATGGAAGGAAAAACAGATAGAAATCTGTATAAAAATTGTTTAGATGCAGGTTTTTGAAATTTATTATAGAAATTTATAATGTTGTTACATTATCTATTCATGGTCTGCATATTTCATCACTTTTTCATGCTTGTTAAAAAGGCTCTTAAAGGTAATGTTGAGCTTGTTTTTTTCTTACAACTTATATTAATATATATGTAGAATTTTCTCAAACTGTTAAGTCAAACATGACCATAAGAACAGGTTACATTATTATTTTTCACAGATTACAGATTTTTAATGATTTTCAGTTATTTAATTTTTCCATTTATATTTATTACTTGATTTCTCTTTGCATAGTTAATAAATATCTTATTCTTCTGTGTACGAATTAATTATATAAATGGCTCCCACATATAGTTTTCTTCTTTTAATTTTGCATATGAAATAAATTTATTTTATTAGTGCTTGGAGTAGTATATAAAATCAGTAAATTTAATAAAATTCATCTATTTCATTGGCACAGAGTACCGAGAGAATATCATATATTTAAAACTCAAAAGCATAAAATAAAAGTGTCAAAATAGAAACAAATTTTAGATTTAACAAAATTATTTTTGATTATTATTTAAGCAAATTATTCATAACTTTAAAAGATTTGTATTTTTAAAAAATGAATAAATAATATAGTGATACTTGAACTATCTAGCAATGTAAAAAATATTTCCTGATATTTTGCTTTATATAATATACTACACAGCATATTTTTCCATTGTGTTGCTTGGACTCAAATGACTTTTTTTTTTTTTTTTTGAAAAATGTGAGTAGTTTTTTGCCAATATCCACCATAAAAGTCCGTGTCTATAAGGTTAAAAATAAAATTAAAAAATAATGTAATTAAAATATTTGTGAAATACTGTAAAATTTCATATTATGAGTTAAGACTTTTTATAAGCAAAAAAAGAGTTTTAAAATATAACAAGTCAATCATTTAAAATCGGCTCATTCTGTAGTAAAACCTTTCCTGTCAAATGCTGTCATCGATTGATTATACCCATAGGGTGTGGGTGGGAAATCTCAATGGAAGAAAGAAGAGTAGAATGTAAACACTAGATTTTATGACCATACTTCCAACTTTTAAACTTCAGTGTAAGAAATTAGGTTCTTGTCCTTTTTTTAACCTTGGGAAGAGCTGTTTTTTTTTTTTTTTTTTTTTTCCTGTGAACTTCATACAGTATGAGTACCATTTATAGAAAAAGATTAATTAAGCTGTGTTAAAATTCTAAAAAGAAGTGTCTCGTAATATATGAACTCTATTTTCCGTCTAGTTTTTCCTTATCAAATTTAATTTTAGGGTTACATTATTGCTTGTAATTTTTTTTTGGTAAATTAAATATATTGGATTTGAAAAACTGTAAAATTAAGATTAATTTCATTTTTTATTTAAGAAATGAGGTTTCATTACAGTGTTTACAAGTTTTTTTTAAAACACATAATAAGTCTGAAGAATTAAGATTTTTATAAATTTTTTTGTCCAATAAATTTATATCCTCCTAATATTGAAGACATTTTCTTTTATCTAAATGACTATTTCTTTTTATCTAAATGATGAATGAAACAGCTTGACCATGAAATATTGCGCGACTTTTATTTTTAAGAAAGTGCATCATGTGGTTATTTTTTTAAAATAATTCTTCACTTCTGATAGTTTAGCAACTTACGTTTCTTGCATTGTTTTTATTCGTGTAAAAAAAAAAGTTCATTTTAAATGAAAAATATCTTCAACAGAGTTATATGCTGAAAGTCTGAATACAATTTTGTAGTACTCGAGTGTGGCCGGATATTAAACAGGAAACTGCTTAGGAATCTTTCGATTTTTTTTGTGGTATTTTCATAATAATTTAGTTTTGTATTGTCGCTTAGTTTACAAAAGCTGCGCGAACTTAATTATTATTATAATTAATTATATTAATTTCGTAACATTATTCTAGCAGTTATTTATTTTTGGATCATTATTCTAGCGAAAGTTTTGTATTTTGTTGTTTCATAATTGAAAAAAAAACAAACTACTTTATAATTTAAAATATATATATATCTGACCAAAATTTAATATTATTTAGATTGTCTTTGAAAAGTTTCACTTTTAAAACTTATTTTATGTAGAATTCTTCGAAATTTTAATTTTGCATTGCGATATACTGAGCTGTAGAAAGTGATCCGCAATATCAATTTTTTGTTTTGTCAATTTGCTGAAATTTGCTTCTTAAAACTATTTATATAGATATTGTTGAGGACAGAGGAAAAGAGAGACGATCCCTTGAGGGTTTAATTGACATTCGGAGGTTTCATTTTAATCCGATTTAGTGTCTGAATTAGGATTTTCAACTTCTTAGAAATGTTCTTTATAAGAATGAAAATGATATTCAAAAAGTTCAATTACCTTTGCAAGAATAGCTGATATTATATGCACTAATGAGTTTATCTTTTCATATCACTCCTTTAAAGATTTTCGCAATAAATTTCAGTAAACGTTATTCTGTTTGAATACTAAAAACACAATTCCCCAAATGATAGAAGATCGTACTCGGTTAATTTTTTTTAGAATTGCAAATAAAATCCTTATTTCGACTTAAAAAAAAGAATGCATTGTGATCAGGGACGGGGTTACACTCCCTAGATTTTTTTTCCTAAGCCGGCAATATTTGAAGAGATAATCAAATGTGATATTTTATTCTGCACATTGATGACATGCAGATTAATATGATTTCAACATTTTTTTAAAAACGGCAGTGACATTTTAATTCTTAAGTCAGTATTTTTGCAAAATATGCACTGGAAATTCGTTGAAGGGATTTAGTATCGAAAGAAAAAGTTGTTTACGGGAATTGTAAATCTAGTTTTGCTGTGCAGGAAGAAAAAAAAAATGTAACATCTGTTTCATGCGACTACAATACTTGTATTCGCCAAAAACAGCTTTTTAATAGTAGACTCAAAAATACATTATTTTTATATAGATAAGCAAATAGTTCATATTACTATTTTACATATCTATCTATTCTCCAGAGTTGGAAAATATCAAGACACATAACCAACGTGATTAGTCAAGAATTAGGGATGATTTTAATAATAAATAATTAAACGGTATTGCATTAAATTCGCTACCTCATCGAAGAAATAAATGCCAACTGAAAAAAAAATGAATCGAGATTTTTTTTTTAAAGCTTTCGCAATTTTAAGTAAACATATGTCATTTTTACTCTCTTTAAACTGTTATTTTTCGATTTGTATACATACAAATTTGATGTATTAAAAGAACAAAAATCGGACGAAATGTCGGTTATTAAACTTCAGTTTGATAATAACAGATAACTAGGTTACAAATTCAATGCAAGTTAGAAACAATGAAAGGTTTAATCCTGGAAGTAAAAGAAAAAACTGTATTGTGCACTAGAAGCCAGATTTGGAGGGTATTTTAACGGGAAATGCTTATGTAATCTTTTAAAAGTTAAAAAAAAAAATGTTATTGATACTATCTTCTTCGGATTTTAAAAATTATCCTTTTATTTTTTCAATTCTTGTGAATTGTCTAAAGGGTTCCATTTACAGTTTTTAACTAAATTGAAAGCCTTTAAATGAAATTCGATTTTTTATCTTTAATCCTTTGAATTTCCTTTTAAAATAATGCTAAATATAGCCTGCCGAATTTAATGTTGAGTAAAGTTTGGTTATTTTAATGTATGAACTAAAACGTGCATTTACATCCGAATTCTTTTTATTATTTAAATATATCTATACATTACGTCTTCAATGATCTTAAGAGAATGAGTTTTAGATTTCTTAATTCACTCGAAAGTCCACAGAAACTTTTATAAGCAATTGACGACGGCGTCCTGGCATAGGGGTAGCGCGTCTTCCCCGTGATCTGGGCGTCCCGGGTTCGAATCCCGGTTCGGGCATGGTTGTAATTCATCTGTGTTCTATCTGTGAGGTGTGTGAATGTGCCCCCCTGTAAAAAGGAGTTGTGCAAGCGAAAGTGTGAATTTCATCTTCATATGAGCTAGAAGTCAGACTTCTGCCCTCGGGTGCTCAGAGGTTTTTACCCTCAGAAGCTACTGCACCCTCTTTCCGTGGTAATGGATACGACATCATCATCACGAGAACAAAAGTACAAATCTTCAATGATTTGAAATCTGGTTTTTTGCCAAATTTGAAAGCTTTGTTTTCCCCAGCACCTTAAATTTTTCAATCAATTAAACCTTTTTAGCTAAACTATATTGGAGAATTAATTGAAAATCGTTACGTTCTCTATAGAAACATGCGTAAAACTATTTTTCTAATAATTTTATTACCTTTGTATATTGAATGCATTTAAATAAAATACATATATAAACGTTTCACCAAAATATCGATAGAATAATTAGAATATTTACTAAAAGTCGTTTTTCGCGATTAACTAGTTCGCCAAGAATATTGGTTTTATTTAATGTCATTTAAATCGTTAGGTATATCTTCATGTCAATGATTCTCTCAAACTATCAGATATTAAAGCAACATTATTCTGATGTTATATATATTCTGTTCTTTGAATACATAAACCTATCTATTGGAAACCAGTTTCATGACATCATGGTGCTATTAAAATTGTAAAGATGCAGCTCATCCACCATCTAAATTTTGCGTTAATCTAACTTCACTTTTTTATTTGTCTTACATACATGTGTTCATGTGGCAGCTATAGTTCAAACGGTCTGGTCTGCAGAGCGCCAACATGCACATAGATACATTCATCTTTATCATTAGTAGAGATGGTTCGAATAAATTTATTCTGGATATTCAGTTTTTGAACCCTTTCTTTTTGTATTTCTGCCATTTTCAGTAAATAGAAATAATTATTGAGTTGAATGAGTAAAATCCATGCAGAATCTCACTAAGAAAACAAGAATGTTACATATTAAAATAAAAATTCTTTTAACTTCAATAAACCGACGGGAGTAATCTCTCGAAACTTTCTCGCATACTCCCTAATGAAGGTGGTATCCCAGTCAATTTCGCAAAAACAATGTGAAACTTGAACAAGGTTGTGACAGCAACGAGTGCTCAGATTTTTATTTTCATAGTCTCGCGCTGGAGATTTTGTTTAATAGCATAGCAAAATAAGTGGAATATGTATTTTTCTGACCGATTGAAATAAAAATTTGATACAGAACTATAATTTTAGTATCAAACTTCATTTATCTGAATTGTTGCTTTTTTAAGTTTGCATAACTCAATAACTGTAAACTTGAAAAAGTAGAGATCTATAGATGATAAACTCCTTGACAGATTTGGTTCAAAATTTGACACGCACCTACATTTTAAATGTTACAAGTGTGGACCAAATTTTATTTATCTAGGGCGTACCCTGTAATTATAGAATTCACGTGCACTTGGAAAATCAGAAAGACCTCTTGTGAAAAGATTTCGTCCAAAATTCCAAAATTGGTTGCGTTTTTGAATTGTCGTGCTAACAAACACTGAAATACAATTTTAAAAATGTGTTTTTCAGATTTAGAGAAGTCTTCGTCAAAATCTTTTTGATAATAACAAACCTTTCTCTTTATATATTTCGTATACGAGGAAGTAAAAATGCTTACATTTTGAAGATATTTCGAAGATAGTACTAAATCAACCGCCCTCCAAAATTTTTGTTATCATTTTAATATCATCTTAATTTTCACTAACTTGTAAAAGATGATTTAGAGCATTGAAGCTTATTTTCGACCATAACTAACACATGGGTTAGTTAATGTTGGTCTTTTGTTTATGGACATAGTGATAGACTTATCACTCGTGATGTTGTGAACAAATGATTTCAGTTAACGCTCAGTAAATTAAAGTTATAGACAACAATTTATTTAAAAAAAAAACTCTGAGATTATTATACATCTCTCTAAGATTAGTCTTGAAAATACATTGATCTTGATAAAAATGTTTTAGTTTATAATCATTCATATTTGTCAAATTTTTGTTATCATTCTAACATCATTTTAATTTTCACTAACTTGTAAAAGATGATTTAGTGCATTGAAGTTTATTTCCAACCATATTCAAGTGACCATAACTAACATATGGGTTAGTTAATGTTGGTCTTTTCTTTATAGACATAGTGATAGACTTATAGTCTTGAAAATACAATGATCTTGATAAAAATGTTTTGGTTTATAATCATTCATATTAGTCAATACAGCCAAATTATCAAATATGCAGTTAACTAAAGGCAGAGAAAAAAATTTGTAGTGAAAGGACATTTTTATTTATTCAATTATTTTGATTTATAAAGACCATAAATTTGTTTATTTGACGCGAACATATTCCAAATAAAATCAACATTCGTCTAAATTTCAGAATATTTTTGCAATATTTTGTTTCAAGTTTTTAAAATTCGTTTAGATCAGTTCGTTTTATTTGGCTGACGGACTCAATATTTTCCCTCCTACCATAAACTAAAGAAAGAGAAAAGAGTTTTCTTTGCTGTTATAAAAAGAAAAAAGTTGCTTAAGAAGTTCGGGAGGTTTAGAGTTTGCCACTTTTTCAAGAAATCTTTCATGAAGAAAAGGGGAAGGCATTGACCCTCCTTGACCTTATGTCGAGGGGTTAACATTGTGTTACAGATTTCTGTATACTCTCTTTTCCTATCTGTCCTAATTTATAAAACCAGTAGGTTATATGTCTGACGCTGTGCAGAATTAAAATACTTTCACGTGTAATATAATTTTGTATGTTAAAACTACTACTTTATAAAATAATATACAAAACCCATTTATCATCTGAATTTTTTTAAAAATAAAAATGTTAACTGAATCGGATGCTTTTAAAAACCACCAATGAAACACAGAAAAGGAATGTAGTAAAATTACCGTATTTAAATTTTAAATTGATTTCTGAAAAGGATATTGATCTGAGTTCGGGGATGAAATGGTACATTTTAAATACTTCTATCACAATTTCTTGAAACAAAGGAAGGAAAAATAATGCATGCAATGGATTCTTATAAACTGATGTGTGATAATATGATGCAATCAACTTTCTCAAATGTAATGACAGACGCCTTATATTCACAAATGCAAGTAATGAACGAAGGTTTTCGAAATTGAAGGTATTGAAAGACTGTTCGTAAACAAATCAAGAACAAGTGAACTCTCTGGCTATTATGGACTATGAACATCATGTAAAAAATAATTTCTAAGGTGTTTGAACAGAATTAGTATTAAAACCAGCGAGAGTGGCCTCCTCAAAACTTTCTCGCATACTTTTTTATAATGATGTTATCCTCGAGAACGCCTTGCATGGCATTGCCGCACAATAGTTACGAAATATTAACTTTTGGAGTGAATTTAGTATTTTTACTGAGTCCGTCGTGTAATCCTTGTTTAATTTTTGATGATTAATCCCTTAATCGACCCTGATGATTAATCCCTGATCATCAATCCGAAAACTGAATCTGTGTTTCAGACGCTCTCTTCCCACCCAATCAAAACAAAAATTTGATGCAGAACTAATATAATTTTGTATGATAATCACAAAATCAATGATCAGATTTGATATATTTAAGCCACTGCTTTTTTGAGTCATCGCGTTTACATGTTTCTGAAAGTACAGACGATTGACGGCCAACTTGGAGTTGGATTTATCTTAAAATTTGGTGGAATTCTACATTGTAAATATTCCGAATTTTATCTACCTTGCTCTCTTCGTTTTGTAGCCATCGTGTTCAAAGACAACTGGACAGACAGTGAAGGGATTTTGCACACAAATTAATAGAAATCTACGAATTTGATGTAAAGATAGTATCCAAATTTTATCCGTCTAGCTCAAAGCATTTTTTAGTTATCTTTGTCACAGATATACCGACGAGTATTTTCCAAAAAAGTGTTTTTCGAACTCGGATAGGTCTCAAACATGGAGATTCGTTAGAATTTCGAGTCCGAATTTTTTGACGATTACTTTACATTACTTTCTTTATACTTCATGTAAGAGAAAGTAAAAAGTGAGGCAGTATAGAATTGTGCATAATATAAAATAAATTGAAATATAAAATATGAATTATTTATGGAATAATACTGTTTTCTATTTAATTTTAAAAAATCTGTTCTTCTAATTTCCAAATATTCAAAATGTGAAAAAAAAAAAAAAAACTTGGATATCTTTTTATTATTTTATTTAAAATTAAATATTCTTGTTATTTCGGTTTGATGTAAAAGTTTTTTTTTACTTAAAATAATTATTTTATTGAAAAATATTCAATAATTTTAAATGAATTAAATTAACTAAAAATAAAATTTAAATTATATGATTTATGTAAACTTAACTTTATTCAGTGCTATTCTTTGCATTCAGATAAAGACCATTAATGTTTTAGGTACCATCGTGCAGCTGTCTATTTTATCTCACTGGTAATATTGATACTTTCAACTATGCAGGTTAAGAAACTGATTTAGAAATCTGTGAAACATTACTAAATCGACAGCTGTGTACTAAAAGTCCTTATCATACTTTTAATGTTAATGTTAAAATTATGACTAATAAATTTTTGGTTCATAATTAATTTTAAAAAGGCACAATACATTTTTAGGTTGCGGCCCAGTTATCTTATTGGATTAAAAGACCTATTTTCAATAATTTTAGTTGAGCAAAAAGTTCCAAATTCTATGGATGACAAGGATATCGAGGAATTTTGATTGTCAAAAGCTAGATGCATTACATTATAAAAATATACTCGATAAAGATTGTCGCTTTAAATTAAATTTAAATTTTTGATTCCGAATTTTAATTGAAATTGAAAGAAAATTCGAAGCTTTTGTAATGTGAGAAAGTCCACTTGGATTATATTTTGGCACGAGAAAAAGTGGTGAAAATTGAATTTGATATGACGGTTAGGTTCGCAAACTTTACTATTTAATGCTTTTCGAGAACGATCTGCAAGAAACTTTTTTTCTCAAATTTCATTGTTACTGCTTTTTTATTTTCAGTCCGACATTTATAATACTATCTATAATTGAAGAACAACATTTTTTGAATAGAAATGTTTCTTTCGGTCCGCGAATTCTTATTGATGGAAAAATACTTGGTCATTTTTCGATGATCCTATTTTTTTCTCCCCAAGAAAGTGGAATTTTTTGAAAATAAAACAGATAGCGATCTGAAATTTTTTCCAATTATTCCACTTACATATAATTTAACATTTACTTAAATGGAATTCCAAAGATTTCGCATATATTAAAAATTATTTTTCAGAATTTGCACTTTAAAAAATTTATTCCTGACTTCATTAAACAATCACATTGTTCAACAACTTATTTTGCAGATCTTTTTAATAGCTGCAAATTTTTAAATTAAACTTTACCTTTCGCATTAAGAGCTTTTTATTTAAGTGTGAAAAACTAGATTTTGAACATTAATTTTTCGCATTTAAATAAACCCCCTGTTATTCGAATGCAAACTTAGAGGCTTGTTTCGGATCGCTTCTTTAAAAAAAACCTTAAAACATTAAAAATTGACATAATCCCCCCCACACACACACATTTTGGTACTTTTCATGATAATTCGTCATGAATATTGATTCCTGTGACTTTATTGAAAAAATTACTAACGAATATATTTAATATCATTGGAGAACGTGTGAGTATAAATTCAGTAACTACAGATACGAAATTATAAAGTATATTTAGCATTTTATATAAATTGCATGTGAAAAAAAGCACGACAATAAAATAAATTTCGTTGAAAAACTTATTTTTGTAATTTTAAAATAATGTAAAAATGTTTTTGTCTGATATGCTTAAAAATCATTGTAGTTCTAGATGCAATGATCTGCTCTGTAGACCATTTTGAATGATATTTTTTTTTTTTTTTTTACCATGCATGTTGAAATTATAAACAGTACGCAAGTCTATAAGCATTTTCATGTTAGAAATAAAATTCAGATCTTTGCACTATGTACCATATTTTGGTTCTTTAAATTTTTGTTACATTTTGTATCATTTTTGTAACATTCTTTTTTTATTAATATTATATTCATTGACAAAACAATAAGCTGTAAGTGAAAAAAATCGCGTGGACCAGAACCTAATAATTAATAGCAGGTTAAGATTAAAGTCTGTAGAGGCATATAAGCAATACAAGTTTGAAGGATGGGGGGGGGGGCTCTGAAATGTTTTGAATATAAAACGAATTCGAAACTTTCTTTGTAGGCTTCAGTTATTTTCTTTATTAAAATTATATTTTTAGGATTATATAAGTATATAAATAATAACACATCAATTAGTCATAAAAAAATCAGCAGTTTTGCAATTTTATAGAAATAATTCCAATTATTTCCCTACATTAAGTATTTGTTTTTTGAATTTCCGGTTTCAGAGGCATTTCGGAAAATCGGTTTTCGAGGAACCAGAATTATACAGCATATTTATATTATTTTAAATAAATATTTCCAGAAAATGAAGTAACAGAACATTTAATTTTTGGTAACTTTTAAGAGAAAGAATTTCAGTATCTCATCAGCTATTTTAATTTAAAAACAAATTTTAACAAAATAATAAATTGTTAAAAGGAATTACTCTTTTTTGCTTCCCTATAGTATGTGAGGAGATGAAATTGCAATGTAATTAAAATGTTTAGAAACTGAAGATTAATATAAAACCAATATAAGGTTTATATAAAATTAGAGATATTAAAGCATTTGTTTGATACGGAGATAATTGTCAGCAAATATAATTGTTGAATAGTACTGACTTTGCTTGTATTTAAAACAAATTATTAGGGACTAACTAAGTGCTATTTATTATGTTTGCATGAAACTTCTGTATAACACATTAAATATACACAATTTCTCAATCCTTTTTAAAAAAATGTAACGTGTGCATTTTAATATCATAAGATGTTAATTTATACGTCTTTAACAACTAAAATATTAAAATACAGAAAACATGCTGTTAGAAATATGTCTTTTACTGCAATTTGGATATATTTTTAAATTGTTAATATTAAATAAAGTAAAAGCAGATGGCATTGAAATATTTCAAACACATGTAGTATAAAAATTACTGCTTAAAAAACATTGCATGGTTAAAGCATTTCGTTAAATCTGATTTATTTACACATATTGCAAGAATTTATATACACACATAATGAAAAAAATTATTGGTTGGTGGTTGGTACAGTGTGGAGGGAAAAGACACACACACACACATATATACGAGTTAATACATTTTGAGTAAAAATTCATACATATGAGTTGCCAGATCTTGATAATTTATATTGCAAGAATTTCAATTAATTGAGAATTGCACATATTGTCTTGACAGTTATAGTTTGAGGAAGACATTTGCTTGACTGGTTCTGTTGCAATAGCTATATAATAGAAATCAATGGCTGTTCAGTCTATGTAGTTGATATTAAAAAGTTTTTTTAAAAAAGTTTGGTTTTATATTTTTAAAATCAGAATTTTCCTTTTCACTTTGAATGTGTTCAATATATGAGTGTTTTTCCCCCTCCATATTTCCATTTCAATGCAAAATAAATAAACAAACAAACGCAATGCTTATTTAATTAAATGAAATGTCAGACTTGTCATGGAGCAATTAGGTAAAATTAGTATTTGACAGGAATGTCAATAAACTCCAGACATTCCTGTCCTGTACCATATTTTAGTTGGACTCAACGGGTTTAAGTGTTATTGAAACAAAAAGAAAAAAAAAAAAACGAAAAGAAAAGTAAAGAAATGAAAATAAAATTGAGGAAATATGGATATCTGCTGCAATAAAGTTCTGATGGATAAATATGAAGAAGATGAATATTGTTAAAAATGATGACTCAATACTTGTGTAAACATGATATTGATAGAAAGCATTCTTTGTATGCTTTGAAAGAAAAAAATTCACTGGAAAATAAAACTTGTGAAATAACTTCTTAAAAAGTCAGTTATCTAATATTTATTTGGTGATGCATACAAATGCACTTTAAATCGTAATCCTTTCACATGTTACAGAAAGTTCGGAAGTTAATGTAAATGGAATAACATTATGCACATGATAAAAAAGAACAATATTTTTATATTTACTATCCTACATATATCAACACTTACTGAGAAATTCTTTCATATTTCTGTGTAAATTCAAACCATTATTTTAGATGAGAGATAGCAGTGGTTTAAAGATCAATCAGAGAGAATCTGGCATTCGTTTAATATTTCTTTCAGAAATGTAAACATACACAATCAGTCACATTTGCACTTTAGCCGATCACATTACGATTACATTACTCATATATGTAGTGGGATACTTTTGCGAGCTCGGATTAGTCAATCAGAAGTGAATTTTGGTTCACTTCCGGAAAGTACACTTAGCCCGAGGCTTTCTTCCTATCTTTTTCGTTCGGCGATTTTCCACTAAGTCGTTGGAGGCGGTCAGCTCGTGACCCGAAACCTAGAAATGGGGAGGGGATTTTTGCATTACAGATTTGTCCGCAAATTTTCCACCCTTACTTAAAGAGAGAAGAAAGAAGAAGGAAACTGAATGAAAATGAAAAGAGTCAAACGAAATTTAGGTGGAAATAAGCATAAACGGACCCGCCGGGAAAGAAATAATAATTAAAAAATCAATAGATAATTAAAAAAATGATACATCAAAACCACATATTCTTATTAAGTTGCAATATGATTAGAATATTATTATTAACCAGAGGTGGCGTTTGTAGGGTAGCAACTCACCCTCTCGACTACCGCTTGCTCCCAAGAAAATCACATAGCTTCAGTCTTAGTAGTGATTGTGAAGAAAAGAATCCGTGAGAAATTATTTCACCACAAGTTTCTCGCTGGAAGAAGATGAAACATTTCAAAGGTAACAGGATTTCAGGGTAACATATTCAAAGATAAATGATTTTTTCCCTCTTTCTGTATTGGAAGGGGCTTATAAGAATAAACAAACGATTCATTTTTTTTTTCGTGTTTTCTCTTGCGCTGACAGTGTCTTGTGCATTAATTCTTTTCATGCAATTGCATATTGAAGATATATTGTTCAATTTCAAAACGTTTTTTGAATTATTTCATTTTATTAAGTATTATTTGCATATGTTATCACTATCCAATTTTAGGTATTTATGAATTACTATTCGATTAGTTTATTTCTGTTGTAATTGAAATATTTTATAAATATTAAAAAAAAAGATTAAGAATTTTGTTAAATTTGAACCAAATTCAAAATAGTTAAAAATGTATTCATCTTTAAAGTCCGATTAGATATTTCCGTTATCCTACTGCAACAAATTTAAGCAATTAATTGCTACAATGTATATTTCGATTTGTATACCAAAATCTAGAATGAAATATAACCCTATTTTTCTAAAATTAGACATCAGCGTAATTAAATCTCAAGTGTCAAATAAAACATCAACTCAAATGCTAACAATCTTTTGGTGGTTAGTAAAAGCATCTGAGATTTTTTTTTTTAAATTTACAGTCGAATATTTAAAGTTCTGAAAAAAAAATTATAATCGAAAATTTAAAGTTTTGGTCAGAATCTGAATAAAAGAGAAACGAAATAGTCTGAAGAAATTTATTGAGCTAATTACTGATTACATGTTTTTATTAAATGGAAAAATTAATTATTATGAATTTGACGCTAAATTAGAGAAATTATATTAGTCCCCCCCCCCCCCCTGTCGAATTGTCGTGCTCGCCAGTCAGTAAACCGCTGCTTAAAAGTTCTTACAGACTTCGGATTTTCAGTTCTTGCTTTTAGTACCTTCAAGTAACCCAGCTTCCGTATGTGTTGCCTCTCGCACATTATTATAATGAATAATATGTTCTCTGTGTGAGGGAAGAATGCATTTCACTCAATCACAGGATCCATTCTTCTTTTAATGTCTTCTGGCCGATGTCTCGTTATTTGAAAAAACATCAAAATATGTTAAGACCTTGATATCTCTTAATGTCTGAACGGAAGGCGTATATATCGTCACAATGTAAATTACAAACACCTTGAATTACTTTGAAGAGCTTGTTTTGGAAATCAACGATTGTAAAACCCGGTTTGAATGTGTCAGCAATCGGGAAGGGCAGAGAGAGAGAACATTTTTATTTCAAATTCACAACCAACTGGTGATGCTGGATTGTAACTAAAATTTATATATATTGATTAACTAATAATTAGGTTCTTAAAATGTTTAAATAGTGTCTTATCATCGATAATAGAAAAATCTATAATATTGCAACTTCACAAAAAGTCAAGATGAAAAGAAAAAAAAAAAAGAGGAGGGGGGGAGAAGGGGTAATGATGCTAAAAGGTTGTCAGACTAAAATATCCACTTATGTAAAGGAGAACGTTTAAAATCAAATCGATAACATATTTAGAAGAATTACTATAGTGGTAATTTTCATAAATTTTTATTTCCTTTTTCGGATTTTTGAGAAGATATTATCACTCATAATCAATTAACATTTAAATAATTTGGCAGTTTATTTTAGTTCTAGTTTTTACATATCCACTTAACAGACAGACTGAAAGATAGTCAATCCTTTGATGGATTTGACTCAAAATATTATTCAGATTTACAATTACGGTGACAAAACTAAATTTAATTTTTCTCACTTTTTCTATTTATGAGTTCCATATCATCTAGGACAGCGGCGAATAGACAGATTCCGTTCAAAATTTTATTGAAATCAGCAGTTTCCATCAAAAATGACCACCTACCAAATTTTTATATGTTGAGTATGAGAATTATTGTGTGAGATTAACATGACTTTTTTCTCCCCGAGGGCTGGTCTTAAACCTGAAAATTCATTAAACTTTCGATTCTGAATGGAAAATTTTAGGGTTTTTGTTCCATATCTTTATTATTAATAAAATAAAATGTGTGTGAATGAGTATCGAGGCTTTAAATGGCAGGCAGTTAAACTTAAGAGTTATTAAATTTAGCACCTATATACTTTGGAAGATGGAACTATGCACCTTGGAGCAGTTTTCAAAAATTTTAAGTAGAATTTCCATTAGTTAAAAATTAATCGAGTTTTTGCTGTTTTTCTATTACAACTTCCTAAACACAAAAAAGGATTTTACAACATTTTAAAATTCAAAATATTATCCAGTTTATATTGTAATGAAACTGAAACCGTTTTCATTGTTGCTACAAATATTTCAACCTTGATTTTTTCCTATTGTTGAAGGAGGATTAAATTCTGACGAGTTAACTTTTTTTTTTTTTTTCATTTTGAATTGGCTTCGGTTTAAAGATGTTTATAATAATTTTTTTGTAATTATGTTATGAAATTAAACATTAATATGAAATACAAGTAAATAGTGATTAATAATTTTTAAACTTCAGCGATTTTCAAACACTGTTTCTTTTTCCTGTTATATAATTGGAATTAGAAAGATATATTTGTCTTCTTTTAGGCCGAAAATTGCTTTTTTTATTGCAATACACTGAAATTTTCACTGGGTCTGAGAAATTGTTACGTTTATTATGAAACATATTCTGTAGCAATTACTAAACTTCAATTCTGAACGATTCTGCTATCTATCATTTTATTTTAAAGGAGCTTATTTCAACAAGAAGAATGGATTAGTTGAAGTTTGACCACTTTCATCCCACAGTTCATATTTTAACTGAGATGGTAGAAAATTAGTGAGATACACAGCACAATGAACAGAACGGTGTGAGGTTTTAAAAGTAGGACGAATTACATGACTATCAGAATCTGAAGCTTGAAAAATACTTTCATGAAGGAGCCATCAAATCCAAGTTACATAAAATATTTAACTTTTTCAATCATTAGTCACTTTTGGCAAACTACATAGTCTCCAAAGCCGGCTAGAATTTCATATACTAGAAATTAAATTTAAAATATTTCTCTCTTAACTCAATTCTGCAATCTCCGTAAATAACTTTCAGAGTTTAACCCGTTCTTAATTACACTTCTGAACAGAGCTGAGAAGCAGGGCCCATGTAGGAGCAACTGGTCTAATCAGCTACAGCCTAGCCCGAGTTTTATAACATTTTTCGGAATTAATTAAAATTTTTACAAAATTTATTACAAAAAAAAATCTTTTTATTATTCGCCTCTAACCTAAGCGCAACCATTATTTCTTTGAAAATCTACAAACGATATAAGAAATGATATTTGTGGAAAACAAGATGAATGATAATAAAAAATATTACAGCAGATGGAATATTCATCTGATTGAAAATTACGTAGTCTCTTTGCATATACCGACAGCAAACAAAATTTACAATTATAATTAAACTTTTCAGAGTGGAATAAAGTAACTTTTGTTTTCATTTGATTCATCTCATTTCTAATTTTCAGTTACGTTAATGCAGGCAGCTTTACAGGACTGTTTTCATGTTTTTTTCAATCAGTTTAATTTTATTATATAATTTATTTAAAAAAAGAACTTATAATACGCCTACAGCCTATGCTTAATTTAATGTGTGAGCTTAAATAATACTACGATCATATTTTACAAAGTGCTGTTTTGGAAACAAATTAAAATCATATTTATTTTTAGCACATCAAATACATAAAAAAATCAGTGAGAAAAATTCTCCAGTACCAGAATAAACCAGGGCTTCTAAAATTTTTTTTCATTATTTACTATTTTGTTTTATTCATGAAAACAAGCTTGTCAATAAAAATTTAAAAAAAAAATGGAAGTTGGACTTTTTTTTTTTCGTATCAATAAAATGGATACAATTATATTTAAGGTATTGTAATTTTTTTTTTCGGAAACTAAACATACATTTGAAAGAGGGTGTATTAATTCTAACTACTAATTTTAAATTTTGTAAGTTGTGAGAAAGTTAGATCCATCATAATTAGCAAAAATTTAAAAATAAAAAATAATCATGGCAAAAAAAATAAAATGTTATAAAAATGAAATTTAAAAAAACGGTATCTACGTTTCGAGCAAATTGTGAAGTATTAAAATCTCGTAGAATATAAAAAACAATTAAAACTGTTATAAGCTAAATCATTTCATAGGAATATATTATTTCATTACATATCTGGCAATCGATTCCTGATTTGAAATATCTTCGTTGAAAACTTTTTTTATGTTTTTCTTCCCTTGCTAACTTCCGACGGCCAATGTTTTAGATACTGTTACAAATCTGCAATGTTGCTTCCCAACATGGTTAATTCAATCATTGAAAAGACCGTTTTACGGTGAGCTTTGTTGAATGCTGATCGATGCCGAATCAGTGATCCCAGAGCTTGACGACAAAATAGATAATACTGGAATCTTCCAGAATTTTGGCGATAGAGTGAATAGGAACCGAGATATGCCTAATTGTTCCAGAACCTTTTCTGCCCGGTTTCGGGAACTGTAAAAGGCCGGCAGTCTAAGCTGAAGACAATTGTGGAAAGAGTCGCTCGCTGGAAAGTTTAGAGTCGCATAGCAGAGTCAACGGCGAAGCGCAAGCGTTCTGTGGAGCTCAAGCGTTTGCTGAATTGAGCTGTGTGCCAAATCTAAGTGCTTATGTAAAAGCAGCATCGAGTCGTGTGTGGAGTCACCAGTCGTGTAGTAGTGAGTCGGCAGGTGGATACAGCTAAAACGAGAATTGCAGGTGTTCGGAGAGACAATAGAGTGTAGCTACGAAGATTCCCTCCTCCTGCTGAATTTTGTCTGGCCTTTTTGTGTGTTGTGGTTGTTATTACTACCGATTACTACTTGTGGGCTATTGTTTGTTGTAGTGTGTTGCTTGTGTACGTCTCGGCTGTGCATTTGTTCTCTGCGTATTCGTGTCCTTCGTGTTAATAAAAGTCATCATTTGTTATTGAGGCCTGTTGATTGTGTTTCTTCATCGACTAACAAATCGAAAGAACCCCGAATTCATAATAATACGTATACAACCAACTATCCCTTTTTAGAAAGATATATAAGTGACAGTCACATATAAGTAAAAATATTTAATAACCTGAAAGGGAATAAAAGATTAAGCACAGTAAATTTCAAAATGTACTAATATTACAAAAAAAAAAAAATCTCATAATTATTCTCCCCTCTTAAATATCGTCTTTGAAAAGAATGTTATAAGAATAGTAAAAATAAATCAATTAATACAACATTTTTAGGCATAAGCTAAGTTTTTTGTGCTACTTCAAAAATTTTTATGTAAGCGGATCTGGAGCACGTTAAATGTCCCCTGCTGTAGAGGCGTAAGAGTATAGAGAAAGAATGTTGGCCTAGGTATAATTGTCATTATTTAACCCCTGTTCAAATTTACGAAGCCCGTCCCAAAATACCGTTTCGGTTGACATGTATTTGTAACAATCCTTCTCGGACAGATAGATAAAATAATAAATTTTTACATATTCGTGGACAATAAGGATTTTCTTTAGTTACAAAAATAGACAAGTGATTTTATTTTATATCGAAATGAAGACGAAAGTTATAGTATTCATGTCCGCGAAGTTATAGTATTCATGTCACCATTTTGATTACCATTAAAAAAAAACTACTACTTCCTTTTGCATATTTTAAATCGTGATGAAATGACGAGAATGAGACTCGAGCAATCACCCTTCTCACCGAACTTTCAATTCTCAACAAGAGGACATTTGGCCTGGATGGACTTAACATACATCAGATACGCTTACAATTAGGTTCTTCGGTGGAATCAGGTTTCGAACCTGGAATCTTCTGATTCTAAAACCAGACCCACCACCGCGCTATGGGAGCCAATTAATTTATAATTATGGTTAATATTTTCTAGAATTTCTTTGCTTTAATTTTTTTTCCATGATATACATATTAAAGCATTAATAAAAGCTAATACACACATATATATTGAAAAAAAGTTACTATGTAATAAAAAAAATTAAATTAAGGTAAACCTCTAGCAAGTTAAGTTAAAAGTGGGTTTAAATGTGAACTGAATTGACCAGTTATTGAAAGAGGGACCTCATGATGTGCACTAATAGAGACCGAAAAATATCTAAATTCACCAATGGAAAAGTTTTCTTCATGACGGCATCGCGTCTTTGCTGCCATTTTTCGTTATTTGAGGAATATTTTGTATGCAGTAATTAATTTCAAAACTTATCCAAGGTGAACATCAGTAATTCTGGATCTGGTTGATTAATTACGTTTTTTCTTTATTGAAAACAATTGCTCTTATCAACAAGTGCTTGCAAACACTGAAATAATTTTGTGGTTTATAAAGTATTCTATTTCAAATCTAAGAGTGGTTAACAAAAGCCGTTCTGCTGATGGTATTCTATTAATTTTATATTATTAATAAAATGTAAAATTAATCAATAAATTCGACAGTATAATTCCATAAAAAGAAATAAGTAATAACAAGCAAAAGATTATCATCATTTTGAATTCCATACTTCTATGTCGAAAAAGCTATACAGGGTGGTTATAATTAAACTTCTCCTATAAACAGCATCCCGCAGCGCAAACAAGTGAACAGATTGAGAAGAAATTTGGTATATAGACTATACACAAAATGCGCTCACAGAATTTCGAAAAAAATAAATAAAAAAATAAATGTTTTTTTAGTTCCAAAATGTCCACCAGAGGGTGCCTTTTCCGGAAAAATCTTAAATTTAACACAATAAACAGCCGAAATGGAATACAAAAACAACATTTACAATCCAGAACAAGAATTATGAATAAGAAAATGTAAAACCGGGAAAGGCTGTCAGTTCTAGGAAAAAAAATGTTGAAATTTCCATGCTTGCGAAGAAGAGGGTTGCGAAGATTATGCAAAACAAATTAGGGTATGAAACGTTTGTATGTTTTATGTCTATATTTCCGGTTGTAATGATGACGGTATCTTTAGTTGAACGTGCGTTATTGGTGAAGCTGTTTTACGAAAACTAGGGGAATGCTTCTGCTGCAGTTCGTGAATTTCGTCGTGTTAAGAACCTACGGCGTGGATCAATGTCTACTAAAGGTATCCAGTCCATGATTAAGAGTTTTGAAGTTACGGGGACATTAAGAGTCAAACTGGAAAAGGGCGTAAACCTGTCACACCGGTATTTGTTGATGCTTCAAGACAATTGTTGCCGCACTGATATCGACATCATAGTTTGGGGGCAGTAGCGCACGTGCAGTTTCTCGACAGACAGGTTATTCTTACAGCACCGTCCGAAAAGTGGCTGGGAACATAATGCACTACTTCCCATACAAGATCCACCATACCCAAGAGCTGCTTGATAGAGACAAGCCACAACGTCTCTCATTCGCAATCAGTTTTCTCGACAGAATGCCTATTGATTTGTCATGGCCTTAGAATATTCTGTGAAGCGACAAGGCTCATTTCGATCTCAGTGTGACAGTCAACACACTGAATTGCCGCTTTAGGACTAAGGAAAATCCGCAGATGCACACTAAAATTCCCCTACATTCTCCAAAGATGACTGTCTGATGTGGATTCACGGCGACATTCATCCTTGGGCTATTTTTCTTAGAGGAAATAACTGCACTTGGTCCTGTATGTGTTCCGTTACATGTCGTCGGTACCATGACATACTGCAGACGTTTGTTGCGCCTTAACTAGAGCAAAGGCAGGTCCTTAAAAATTGACCATTTTTACGCAGTATAGTGCGCCCCCACATATCCATGCGTTCGTGATGCCGCTATTGCTCCAATACTTCACAGACGAACGTGTTATTAGTCGCTTCTTTCGTAATCCATGGCCACCACATTAGCCGATTTCTGATTACGAGGCCACTTAAAAAGGCTGATGTATCGTGGAGGTGTTGCGATGTTGAATGACTTAAAGAACTCCATAACTCATGCGCGAAGTATCACAACTGATCAATTACGATCATCTGTTGAATACATTGTCCATCAACTTGAAATTTTGCAGGTGAATGAGAATGATTACATGAAGCACCTTTCCCTACATCGTCCTGGATACGATTAGCAACTGCTCCTCTTGTGAAACTTCGTCCTAATCTTTTCTCGTTTCTGCAAACTGAACTGTTTTTTTTCTCCCTCAAACAGTATACAGTTATTACTTTAACTTAATATGGTTCGATGGCAAGATGATCGAAACTACTCAATAAATGTTAATATTGTTTCTGTATTTCGTTTCGGTCGTTTATTGTGTTAAATTTAAGGTTTTTCTGGGTGGTTCCCTTTGGTGGACATTTTGGAACAATTTTTTTTTTTTTTTTTTTTGAAATTCCGTGAACGCATCTCGTGTATAGTCTGTATACCAAATTTCTTTGTAATTCATTCACCCGCTTGTGTTGTAGGATGCTGTTTGTAAGGGAAGTTTAATTATAACCACCTTGTATTTCATGCTCTTATAAAGATCTACATATAACCAGCGGAAGTGGTTCCTCCAAAACTTTCTTGCATACACTCTAATATCCCAGAGAACGCTTTGCATGGCAGTTGCGTACAATAGCTAGGGAATATTAACTTTTGGCGTGAACCTAACATTTTTACTGAATCCAGCGTGTGACCCTTGGCAATTAAACAATGCAGTTAATAGTATCCGAAAATTGAATTTGTATTTTAGACGTGTTTTCCATAAACAATTGAAACAAAAATTTGATACAAAACTACATTTGTAGTCATAAAATCACATACCAAATTAGATATATTTAAGTCATTGCGTTTTTGAGTTATTGCGTTTACATAATTCTGAAAGTGCAAAACTCCTTTTTGAATTTGGCTCAAAATTTGATAAGTATTTTCACTATAGAGATTAAATCTGTGTACCGAATTTCATCCATCTTTCTCTCTTCGTTTTGTAGTTATCCTGTTAACCTTTATTCTAACATCCACACCGACAGACTTCCTCTGAATGGATTTTGCACAAAATTTGACAGATATTTACAAATTTGGTGAAAAGACCATATACCAATTTTCATCAGTCTAGCTCAAAGCGTTTTTGAGTTATCTTTGTCAAACAAACGAACAGAAGACATAATGCCAAAAATATGTTATTAGAAACCAGTAAGGTCTAAAAACGGGGAGATTCGTCAAAATCTCGAGTTCGAATTTTTTGTCGATTACAATACTTTTTCTATATTTCGTATACGAGAAAATAAAAAGTCGTGCTACCAAAACACACAATTTTTCTTTTTAAATATGCTCACTCACTTTTAATAAATTTTATATGGTTGTAAAAATGTGTATCTTTGGAGACGTTTTTAAATTCATTCATTTTCCTCCCACACTTTACACAAAATATTACTAAACAATATATAAAAATATAATCACAAAATAAGTATAAAGATTCTTAATTACCTGTTCATTTATACGCCTTTTCCCTCTTCTTTTGCTCACGCCTTGATACGCAGAACAAAGCGGCATGGAAATGTTTCCAAGAAAAATGCTTGATAAAAAATAAGTCATTTTTCTAAGATCATCACCACGCATATTATTAGAAAAATTCACTATTCTAGATGATTGTTCAGTAGCTCCAAGATAAGAAGATGTAAACAAACTTGATGGTTTATGAAACAAATACAACATTCCTTATGGTTCCCCTGCGAACAGTGCAGATTTTCAGATTTAGAAGAATAACACAATATTATACATTTATACACAAAGTTTATACTTTTTAGAAAATGTAGAATGCTACATAATAAATTATAACAAACTTAAGAAAAAACTTTTAGGTATTCAAAGGTCAATGACACCCAGTTTAGGAATATCATCTTCACAAAACATATGACGTCGAACAATTATTGGCGTGGAGAAAGTAACTGAAGCCCATATGAGTTTTTAGTCACTGTCATCTTCAGTCATTTAGGAAGTGAAAATTGCACCCAGCATGACATTAGTTCAGGATATTTCACTTTAAAAAGTAAACGCACTAATGCTTTATCATCATGCTACTTCTTAAGATTAGCATCAAAGGGATCCACGCACTCTGGCTGCTAGGCCATTATAGGCAACTCCGAATCGTACCATCTTTTGCAAAAATCACTTCACATCTTCCTGTTTAATGTCTGAATTGAGGGCGTTACTACACTCTTTCGGAAGTTTCATCAGAACTTTTGAATGAATCACAACAGTAGAAGTCATAGCATTGTAAAATGTAAGTCCTCATTCCACACATGTTCTTCAAAAATAAAATAAGAAATCTGAGAGTCATCGCATTACTGTCGATGGCCTCATGTGCTATCGGCTGGATCTGTTCTATCTTTATTATTTTTTTCTGAGGTCATCTCCAAGACCTGATACCCGACATCACAGTGCCGAGGATATGACCACAAGTATTTCTGTAGCTGCAGCGGTATGCAAGTTGAGAATCTTCTAGAATGTTTACAATTCCGTAAGTTGATAAATTAAAACTTCCGAGCGCAAATTTGAACACCATCTGTCACCTCTATGCTTTTCATTATTGTTCATATTATTCGCTCATATGAATTTAATCTTTCTGCTTGCTGTTAGCAAGCACGTGAATGATGATACCCCAGACTTACCACATTTATATTACTACAGCTCATGTTTGAGTATTGTTCCTCCTTTAGAAGTTTGTAAATGCAAAATTAAAACATCTTGCACATTATTTTTTCATGATGCAAAAATAATAGCATAAAATATCTATGAGTGGAACTTTTCTATAAGTACAACTTTTTTAATACGTACATTTACATCCTTCTAATGATTGTTCAACAGCAAATTTCCAAATCGTTAGAAGTAAATATAAATTTTGATTAGAAAAATGCCCTAAAGAATAAATAAAAATCTCTCTCCTTTGACTAAAACTAATAGTTTCCACCAAGACTGTTCTGAAAAGAAGAAGGGAAAAAAAAATCTTTATTCAGCATCACCTGATAGGCTTATTAGATCAGGAAAAAATTATGTGACAATGGAATGGAAATAAAATGAATTTTTAACTTCACTAATATGATCCTTAATGAATTGTTAAAATCAGAACATCATACACCATAATTAAATTGATTATCCATATGATTTTAATTTTATTTCTAAAGAATTAAAAGCAAAACACAAGCAAGAGCCATTTTAATCTTCGACCATTTGTTATTTTTCAGACCAATATAATAAGAGTTAGCATAATTATATAATAATATTTTAACTCTCAATAAAACTTGAAAAACCTTTTTCTTTACCCAGTCTTACTAAGAGAACATTATTGAAATTATTAATTTCTGCATGATTGTGTAGTAGTTTTAGGGTTTATTTCAGATTTCAAAATGAAAGTTTAAATGTATTTCGACTTTTGTGGATTTTAGAATGAATTCTTGTCTAATTCAATGCAAGCATAAACTTATTATTGCTTCTAATCTCCATTCATTAAATTATAGAATTTAATTAAATGTGTGAAATTTTTTTGATAGGATGAAATATCTCAATTCAAATTTGAGCTCTTCACTAATATTTTGATATGGAGAATACTCCAATAAATTATTTTATTGTATTTATATATCAAAGGCAGAATATATATAATTTTTTGAGGCAGTTTCGTGGCCGAAGACAGAAAAGACACTTTGAATTTTTAACTTCGTTTTATTTCCATCCCGGGAGGCACGATTTATGAACAAGCAGAAGCGAAGAGCACAACACAGAACGACACAAAACGAAATGAGGAAAAGCTTAAAAAAGAGAGGGAAAGTATTTTTCCCAGTGCTTATATACAATGAGATTCTGATAGGGATTTCCTACAAGTGTCGACCACAGGCAAGGGAATTATAAGGATATTTTAAAAGAATGTGCTAGGCTTGCCATTTTTTATCCCTTCACTCAGAGCGTGGGAACTTGTCGGCTTTTAGCCGATTCAGCAATTTTAGAACTCGTGCTGAATTAATTAAGTAGAAAAAGTGGGATGGGATCAGGAAATAAGAGAAAATTTTAGAATGAATTTGATATGGGCTACATTAAGCTGAAAGTTAGGAAATTAAGTTTAAATTAGATTTTAAAATATTATATAAGTTAACATTTAGGTAGACCTAAAATTAAATTAAAAGAAAGTTACAATTTTTATCACTTCTATTTACAAATTTTTATAATACCTGTTCAGACAACTTTTAATTCTTAAATTAAAAGAATTACTTAAAATTCAAAGTAAAATGTCATCCATCAAGTATGGTGCTTTTGCTTCACAAAAGAAGCATATCCTTTAAGATAAAAACAAAATATTTCATAATTTGGTAGTTACATTTAAAAAAAAAGAAGAAAAAAAAGCAGGTTTGTAATTTTTTTAAATAATTAAACATTGATTAATTAAGTAAGGCTTTTTCAATTGTTAAGAAATAATATAATAGTTTAAATGAATGAAAAACCAAAATTTTACTTTCTATAAGAAATTTAAAAAAGTGAATCTTCCATCATTAATTGAAATTGAAAGATAGCAGTGTGAAAAACACAGCATCTTGGGGGAATAAAAGAATTATTCTGCCCATTAATAACGATTTATTTTGCATTTATAGTATGGTATTACTGAAATTACCTTTTAAGAAAGAGACATCATATGTATTAAAAAAATGTCTTCTGCATTTCAAAGAAATCGCATAATTTTTAATTAATACTTTTAAATTAAACTATCTACTATTTAATTTCATATTTAGGGAGTTGTTAAATAATAAAGTACAACAGTCTGTGAATGGGGCTTCCGGTTATAAATATGGCATTTTAAGGAACTAACATTAAAAAACATGTTCATCTATTGACCATATGATCATGAATCATAAAAAAAAAAGTAAAAAGTGATAGATAACGATTAAAATTTAATAAATATCTTTCCATGTAAACAATGTTTCAATTGTTTTTCATCTTGCAACATGATACTTGCATGTTTCTTATAATTTAAATTATGCTTATTTAAACAAATATGGGCTATTTTAAGGATTAATCCTTTATTATTTTTCTATTTGATGTAACAAGAATTAAGAAATATATCTCTATTAGAAAAATATGAAGGCACCTTTTACTCAAATTAAGTGGTTACTTGCTAAAAATACTAGAAGCAGCATTGAGAAAACTTCTCAATCAGCATATCAGTTAATCTTTAGGACTTTGTTTTGTACTTAGTAATCAGTTTACTAACAATATAAATCAATGAATATATAGCTATAGTTTTGTTTTTATGAATGACATGGGATTCAGTTATTTACAATTACTGTTGCAACAGTGAAAACTTATTACATATTTTAGCAACATATTTGAAAATTTAATATATTAATGTCAAGAATCTAGAATATTTTTGTTTGATATGATTATACAAACGGCTATTCATACTATAAAATAAAATTATAATACATTTCTCAAAACAATAACAGTTCCCCCTCCCCATGAAATTATTTGTAGAAAATAAAAGTTGAGTTATCTTGATGTTTCGTAACTGAAGTAATTTCTAGAGCATGCTTGTCTTTATTACATCTATGATATATAGCGATTAAATGAACTGGAAATACGTACTGATATAAAAGAATACAAAACTTACTTTAGTGCTCATTAAATTACTTTATTGCTCAACAAAATACATCAATATACAATAGGATTATTTTATGTTATCATAATTTACTGTTACAAATTGGAAGTTTTATGTATGCTTATAACAAGTAAAAAATTCTTAAAAAGTATTCTTAAGTCACAGCAATAAAAACATTTACTTAATTTTTTTTAATAACATGAAACAAAGTTTAAATTTAGAAGATTATCATTGATAAAAGCACTACACCTTGAATAGATCCTGACTGAGAAGGTTCTATATAATCCCAAATAAGCAAAACAGAAAATTTTTTCACTCTAAAGAGCAGTTTCATTTTTAACTGATCCAAACTTAATATTTAAGTCTCCACTACATTATACACAAGCCGGCTCCCTAATAAATCAGAGATTTCAAATCTATAATACCCTCGGATAAAGAGGGAAGAAAACTTTCATGGTGGAATTTATATAAAAGAAATCATGCATGAAAATTAAAATCGCAAGCCTGTTATTAAAAACAAACATGTGAAGTTCTTTTTACCTCCAAAAAATAAATAAAACACATTCATACAAATATAATCAAGTTTAATTATATTAATATATGTATACTAAAAATATGCCTTCTTTAACTACGAAAGATCGTGTGTTGTGACTAGGGATTGCAATATCGGACCAAAAGTTCAATACCGGTATTCGGTAGTTTTTATATCTTAATACCGTGATACCGGTTTTAATACCGGTATTAGAAATTTTAGAAAAAGAAAGAATACACGGATGTCTCTTTGTTTTATTTATAAGTTTTATTAGAGAATGTAAACATTACAAAAATAATTTGTAACTTATAAATTATAACAGTATATAAAGAATCGCAAAAAAGTAAAGGAGCATCTTCCTTATTTAAATCACAAAAAAGTGTTGTTGTTGCTCCTGCGCTATACCACCTCCATGAAACCAAAGATCTCTAAAAAGTCCAAAAACAATAGCTGATCCCTTAAAATCTCAGAAATCGTAAAATTTAAACAGTTGAAAATATGATTAGGGGAGGCTTGATCTGCCTTTCACCAAGGACATTCAGCAAAGATCCTCCGTCCGTGTTGGAAGGTGAGGGATTTGGTGTGTCCACTTAAAAAACGAGAGAGAGCCGTTTGATGTTTTCTAGAGATATTCAGACGGTGACACCAACCGGGACTCTTACCAAAGTATCAAGGGTGAGTAGGTGGGACTCTCCAAAGTGCACTCGACTCCATCTTTTTGATAGAGGAGATTTCAGAATAAGTTAGTGTTGCATCACCATGAAATATGTCAGCTGAGGCAGTCTTAGCTAAATTATCCGCTATCTCATTACTATTTAAACCAACATGTGAGAGGACTCACTAAAAGTTTATAGTGTTCACGGAGAGCCTGGCAATAATAATGTTTAGATAAACAAAAAAGTGTTAACATCATTATTCAGTCTGTGGTACTATTACAAATTTTTGAAATGTGATCTTAAAAACATAATGCATCAATTGTACTGTCATTAAGCCTGGAATGTAATTTTGTGCAAAAATTATCAGTTGTCGAAAACGCTCTTTCGGCATTTACGCTAGTTGGTGGTATTGTTAGCAATTTGCGATATACTTTTTCCTAATATTTACCTCTAAATCCCTCATCTTCAAATAAATCGATTACTCGTCGGATGGTTTTGGATATAGCTGATTTCTGTATTGTATTTTGGTTTGTTGAATTTTTTTATCGCTAAATTTAATTTTTGTTCAAGAAACTTTACACATTGCACATTAGTGCCATCATAATCTCCGATAAAACCTATCCGATTCTTCTGAATGTGGATAGGTTTGTGGGTAAAAACATTTCAAGAAAATTTACTATAAACTTGATCAGATTTGAATTGGTTAGTCTTTTTTCTTCTTTTTCAAAATCATTATATTTATGTAAATATCGTAAGACATTTTCTATTTTGATACGCCTTTCTTCTGTGCGAGTTTTCAATGTAATATATAATTCTTCAGATAGTGATGTGTTCTGTTCTTTCAGTGACTGCAACATGAAATTTATTGTTGCATTAGCTGTTAATAAATTAGAATCTCTCCGACACAATGCCTCAACAGCCAGTTTTAATATTAAGTTATAACAACCTGTTCTGAATATTCGAATTCGCTATCTGAAAAATTAATTTGCTGGTTTAAGTCGATTATTGCTTTTTGGATTGGATTTCTCAGTTTCAAAAATCGTTCCATCATTAGGAGTAAACTGTTCCAACGTGTTTTAGAATCTCCTCCTAAACATCTCCTTTTATTTTTCCTCTCGCTCCTATTTTGTCAAAGTAAACCCATACTAACGCATGCGCAAAAAGTGGACGGTGTTATAATAAATTGTCATATTATCATTTCTCTTGATTGTACGATGCAACATTGAATTCACAGTCTAATTAATTTTGTTCATTAGGGAGACATAAAAACGTATGCTATTTTGTTATGTTGGCGATCCCTGAACAATTTAAACAATTACAATTAAAAAAATTTCTAGTAACTACCGAAAAATCGGTATTTAAACTTGTGAATACCGGTATTACAAAATTGTACAAATGGCTCAAAATACCGGTATTCGGTATACCGGTATTGCAATTCCTAGTTGTGACTTATGGCACTTTACAAGCCAGCTGACAGTTATCTGTCAGCGATTTAAGCCGAGTGAGCGTGTCTTGTTTTTTCATTCAAGCCAACTAGGACCAAGAGTACGACTTAGCAACTTCATGCGTCACATTCGCTTGCACAACCCCCTTTTTACAGGGGGAGGGGCACATTCACACACCTCACAGATAGAACACAGAAGAACAACCATGCCCGAACCGGGACGCCCAGATCACGGGGAAGACGCGCTACTCCTATGCCAGGACGCCGGCACGAAAGAATATAATTATAAACAAACAGTCAAATAAAACATGTTAATGACAGACCAACCCTTAAGTGAATTAATCGCCAAAAGACATGCGCAAACGTAGATGTCATGAGACATTTACGTTACATGAATTGACCCCATTTACTAATACATTTTTTAAATGTTTCCTTTAATTAAATTTATTATATATTCTAGTTGACAGTTCATCAGGATTCAAGCATTATCGAACACTGTTCTCAATAGGGCACTTCCTAGGGCCGGCCTGAAAAAAATTATTCAATGACAACAAAATTTCATTAAATTTTATTCCGTCAATCATAATAAAAAAAATCACCTGCATCTCGACAGAATATTTAATCCATTTGTTCTATTATCTCGTGTTTGGCGCAGCATAGTCAAATATCGCTACACAACTAACCCAAACCTAAACGTATTACACAGAGAAATGAGAAAAAATGATCTTTATTGCATTCTTTTCTCTATTGTATAGTAAGGGAAAAAAATGCTTTAAATTCTGATTATTTCAAGAAAAAAATGGCACGAATGAATTTTCCACAGTTTTGTGGCAGTCAGTTTTATATACATCAAAACATATTAAAAAAACAAAAACAACATTATATTATTGTTTTTTAAAAAATTTGAGGAGAAATATGAACTTCTAATGTATGAAATAGCAAATTTAAATTAATTTAATGCGTTTAATATTACTTTAAAATTCAGAAACTTTCGTTAAACATAGGATAATTTTAAAGATATGCAGAATTTAAAAAATATATCGAAAGAAAATATTAAAACGTATGCCCAATATTTGAAGATCCCATAATTAAGCAAACGAACTGTATTCATAATGTTTCTCAAAGTTAAAAAAAAATGGCATATATAAAATAAACAAACGGTTGTTTTAAAATGTTTGTGAAAAATGAATGTTGTGTTGAAAATGATTTAAGAAAATATCAGCAATGATGTCGGATCATTGCCCGCTCTAATGCTTAAGTCGCCTCACACAAAAAGATAAATTGCCGCATCTTAAAAGTAAATATTCCTAAGTTTCACCCTTCTAGATTTACAGATGGTGGGGCTAGCGGCCCTAATGAGATGTAATTCCCCAAACAAGAATAAAACATATACTTTTTGAAACTATACTTTTTTTATTTTATTTTAAACACAAGTCATATCGTTTTAAATTATAACAAACACCCATATGTAGAGAAAAACATGTAGTACAACATAAAACTGATAATCAAATAGTAGAAAATAATTAAAAAATAGCTCTACCTAACCACAAACTGTTAATCACAACAATTTTTCAGTTTTCAAGGCTATTAAAAAGAAATGTATTATTGTACAATCAACTAAAAATAACATTTACTACACTTTAATCACAAGAAACTTTTTTTTTCCTCACTTTTAGTTCTGTAAATATTATATCGTATCTTTTAAGTTTATTTAATCAACAATTTCAAGCTTAACCGACAAACTGGTCAAATCATTACGAAGATTTTGCATTGTAATCAAATGTAAAAACTTAATTTTAACCTAGAGAAACCCCTTTCGCCATTTGTTACAATTTGAATAGTCTTAAAGTAACAAATATGTTTGGGATAAAAAAAATTTCACCAAGTTTAGAACACCTCTTATCTTCCTTTTTTCGCCCAAAAGCGTAAATACTGCTGAAATTTCCTCTTCTAATGCTATTCTATTGTATTTATGCCACATAATTACTGTAAGTTAAAATACATTCCAAATTCTCAGTAGTATCAAAGAAATGATCAGAAAAAAAATTTCTTGCCATTATTCACATTATCGATTTAAATAATTATTTTCGAGAAACAAAAATATAAATAATTGTATCTCTCAAATAAATTCAAATTTGATACGATATTTTATTTTTAATAAACAGCCTTTTAGCATTGATGAAATAGTTATTTAATTTAATTTAAATACACCTTCTTTAATTCGTTTCAGTGATCGCTTCATTACAAAACAGTATGTATCAAACTATACAGCTTATTTATAGATGTAATTATCTCTGAAAATTAAATCACACGGAATTAAAACTGCTAAACATTATATGAATATGCCATAATACGAACTTGCATTTGCTACCACCACCGACGTATTAGCAAGAAAAATTCTATTGTGTAATGAAACCATCCTTTTATAAGTAGAGGTAATAAACGAATTTATGCAAGGTATTCATTTCTATTACTGTTCAAGCAGTATTATTCTGGGCAGTGTGCACATTATATGTTATGCATTAATTTATTAGTAAAATAAATTTTTAATTTATATAATATTTTTCTTCGAAATGATAGAAATTTACTAGATTTATTTAAGTTTATACAGAACATTTATATTGTTTAATGTGCTTACATTTAAATAAATAAAATAAAATTTATTTATTGTTGTTTGTAAAATAATCATTTAAAATTAGAAATTCTTAACTCTACAGTAATACACATGTTCCGTTATTTTATAAAACGTATATAATACATAGGTATAGTATTTTTGTTTATTTACTAAAACATATCGCTCTTTAACCTGTTAACCGAGTAATTAACTTATATTGACCTCGTTTCGCATTGAAATATTTCGTCATGCTCGGTTAGCCGGTTAAGGGTTGTTTTATTTAAAATCAAAGTTTGTAAATATTTTTAGCTTTCAGATATAAACAGTATAAATATGAACAAAAAGTTTTTAGTGGAAGGGGAAAAAATTGATATTTAAGTATTTAATAAATCAATATCTTTCTCATACTCTGAGCCAAAATGCCGCCACCGTATTTTTATGTCCCGAACAAATATCTGGGTTGTTCGCCCTGGTTTAAAATTTAACAAAAATATATTTGAGAAGTGGAAAAATAAATGAATTCTAACATAATATTTATTTAGTTGCAATAAATTAATTTAAAATTACAATACTCGGCCAATATTTTAAATCTAGTTTAAAATAACTTTGAATATTAATAATATAAAATGCATACCTTCATTTTCGTAACATGTGGTACGATCATCTCGACATTCAAATTTTATATAACGATTTATAATTTTTCTTTTTAATGAAAGAGGGTCATTAAAACTGAAAATCATAACAGTAATGGGAGTTGGGTCTTAGTTACATTGTATTTTCTATAAAAAGCAAAAAAATAAATAAATAAATAAGTTCTTCGCTAATTATTACGATAACTTGGCATCTTGGGGAAAAAATGCAAACGAAAACGTTTGGAATGAGATGTTTTTCGGCACTACAGCCTAGAACAGGCCACGGCCGTCCCAGTCAGCTTACGCCTTTGCTGCCTATCCACAGCCATTGAGGTCTTTTTCCACGTTCTCAAGCCACCTAAAAGATGGCCGCCCTCTTTTCTTCCTTACACCTGTAAGCCTTTCCAATATAATAAATTAATACGGCGATTAATCTTTCTCCATTTTCCATTGCTGTTCCAAATTTTAATATAACCAAATTTACAGTTCCTAAATTTTTTTAGTCAAGAGCAAGGGTACTAAATGGAACCTTAATTGAGACTCGTTGAACAAATTGTAAAAACACTGACAATCATTGCAATATCATAAATTATGCGAAAAATCTGAGTGAAGAAGGTCTTTTTTCTTAAAAAAAAAATAATATACTGATAAAAACATAGGATGTAGAATGAAAAAGTAAAACTAGTTATGAACTGGTTGGTTGATTCAAAACAATCAGCACAATTTGAAGCAGTATTTATCATAAATTAGATGTATGACAACTGTACTTCAGAATTGTAGAAATTCCTCGCATATGGTGCTGACAATCCTTCAATCGAAATTTCCGTCCCACGGATATTTAAATGTCAACATACTGCTTTACTCTTATTCGGAAACACGGCCTGAGTAGCACTGCATCTTTCACTGAATGGCTGATGTTCATTGATTGTCAACGATGTTTCGTTCGATTTATGAACAAAAGACTATCAAATTGTCGAATCCGATAAGAATTATTTTTTTTTAAGATCCAGTTTACAGAAAAATTTCTCTGCCTTTTCCTGATCTCCCAAAAATTCCCTGACCATTTCCGGTCGGCAGGTCACTGTGATAAATATACTGAAAACGCGGAGCCACTATAACTGGCATTTCGCGTATCAATACGTCCTTTTCCACCCATTGTTAAGCCATTGAAAATATAATATACATTTTATCTGATTAATATGTACTAAAAACAACTACAGACAAACCACTATATAGAAAACAGAAAAATTATAACTAATACTGCTATCTTAAGATTAATCTCTAAATAAATTAACGATAACAAAATAAGTACCCTTACATATTTTATATAGTTCGATTTAAACTTATTAAAAGACTTTTCTACAGATGAAGGATCATACTTAGTAACTTTGTACCACGTAACGATGACTTAGTAACGTCATCGGTTTCTTGCACGGAAAGTGTTGCGAAGATCACTGTTTTACTAATGCTTGCATCGGTAAGTGGGAAAGGTTTAAAAACTCATTAAAATTTATTTCCAGCTCTTATACATTAGGAGCGAAATAATAATAATAAAAAAGACATACATTTACTTCTTATACATTTGCGATTCAGATCAAATTAATTAAAATATATTGATTAGTTCATAAATAAAAATAAGTATTTCTTGTGGTAATCTTTAACTACAAAAATAATGAATAGAAATGAAGAAGCACCATAACACGATATTTAATTTACGACTGTAAGCTCATTAAATTGTAAAAACTAGAAATTTATTAATTGTAGTATTTTCGGCATAAAGTAATTATTTTAATTTCACGTTATAAATTATATTAAAAAGATGAAATCTAAGTGGAAATTCTAAGCAGAAACTTTAGTATCAACTTCACAAATATCTCCAATTAGCTCAAAATACGGTCGGATGTTTGAATAATTATCATCAAAAAGAAACAACCCGATTTCGTTTAGTGATGAAATATCTGCTTCACTTACTTCACATATACATTACATTATAGTATTTTTTTTTATTATTCAAGATGGGTTTTTTTAAATATATTCATTTGCAGCATATTTACAGGAAATAATTGAAGGACTTATGTTGAAAAAGTATGATTTGTAATATGAAACTACATAAATTTCTAACGGGCTGGTTTTGAATGCTCTGTATTTCAGAGTTGTCTGATCTAATATTGAATACAGTAATCTTATTTGAGATTCGTACTATAAAAATAAAATCGAAATTCTTGCGAAAGCCACGAACTAAATATCTGCATTATTTATTTCATAAAAATTATAATTTTTATTCACAGGGTATATCTTCATATTACCTGCATAAAATTTCTAACATTTCTAGTTTGAAGTCCAGATGAGATCTTTCTTGTGTTTTGCTTTCAAGTCAACAATAATATGACAGATTGCAGTGAAATACTAGGCTGTATCAGCCAGAAATTTTAGAGTAAATAGCTTATTTGAGAATGCGTTTGACAAATTTCATTATGTAGATAAATTTCATCGAATATATTTTATCAAATTTTAAGCAATTTTCTTTTTAAAGAACTTGATCAATATCCTCTTCAGAAAAAAATATGTCCTATAAAATTACTGATTAAAAGTTTACTACTTTTAAATTACTAAGGCATTTTTATATTTTAAAAATTGGTTGCATAAAACTTCAAAAGTTTATATATAAACTAGTACTTTTTCTTATGTTTAAAATTTCACTGCAAAAAATAATAGAAATAAGATGTCAATCATATATAGAAACCACTGCCTTTTGAAAGAGAATAAATAAGTTATGTAACAATTAAAATTATGAAAGTGCATGGAAATTTGACAGAAGTGAAATTGCTTTTGATTATATAGTTGGTTTAACAGCCAATTAGGAAACTAAATAATAAAATTATGATCCACCAAAAATAAAGAACTATGTTATTTTAAATGTAATCACTAAACAATCGTAAGTATAACATAACAATTTCATTTCTGAATATTGTGCATTATAGCAATTTGAAGATGTCTGAAAATAGATCTAAAAAGAATACCTCACAAGAAGATTTTTTGTAGCATAGTAAAATTTTGAATCTAGGTTATAAAATCCTCTGATATTAAACCAGCAATGCTGGTTTAACATCAGAGGATTTGCAAAAATGTTAATAATTATAAATATTTTCAGTACTGAACTATATCCAAGCAATCACACAATTGATAATAAGATGAAGCGTGTTTAAATCACAAAAGGATAAAAGCTCTTATCCAGTATTACTTTCAATATAAGTAGTTTAGAATGATTCCCGCCAGTGGGAGGCAATGAAGAACAGATGCTTTGATTGCCATTAAGTCAAATAATAATGAGCTCACTTCAATCTTTAAAGCTAAATATGGCGAGGGATAGTAATAATAATAAAAAAATATACAAACAATATACCTTTTACCTTTGCAATATTACTAATTTCTATGCCATTATTTTTAAGTTTGCATGCCTTAACTGGGCACTCCATTTTTTAAAAGTATTTATTCAATCAAATATGTATAGTATTTTTATCATCTTTTTAGAATACATCTCATTTTCTAACAGGCACTAATCGATAAAACATGGCTGAAAACAGAAGAAACAGGGAACGAGATAGATCCCCACATTGTATGTATTCATTTTTTTAAAAATTATATCATGCATTTAACTAAAATTGGTATTTGCGTTGCTTATGAATACTCCATTTTAATAAGAGTATTACTGTTCCGAAAGACAGAAATTTGTGAATGTATATGACTTCATGCATAGGAAACTGACATATATTGCTTTCAAAATTAAAGGCTATTTCACTGCTATAAAAACTTACCTATTATTAGTTTAAAATTATTAAATAATAATTTCGCAAATTATCATCTTTTGCAATTAATGAAAGTCGATAAATCTGAAATCATTGAAATTCTGTGAATTTGTTGGACAAGCGATCATACTGCTACTCATCTGTAGGGTTTTGAGCAGCATTTACTGTAATGCAATTTAGTAACTTAGGAAATCTCACATGTGTCCAATCGAGCTCTACTTTGAAGAGTAAACTTAAACAGTCAGTGGATTTTTTTGGCAAATATATGTATAAAATATCCCATCTAGAAAATTTCTGGTTGTCCAAAGTTTTACATATCTTGGTTCTATAGTTATTGATGACAATAGCATAGTCAAGGAGATTCAAGGTTGTCTAATGAATGCAAATAAATTTCAGAATATCAAAATTACATAAATTGATAAGTTCTTTTCCAATCATCATGGAAAATATGTGTAAAGAAATGTGTTCTGTCTATAATTCATTCTATTTCTCATTAGAAAATAAGATTTTTTTTTTTTTTTTTTTTTTTTTTTTTTTGCCCCACATGACCAAATTAAGTAAAGGGCATAACAAATATTCAAGCTTCTTTGGGCAATAAAGATTTTGTATTTATGGAGTGAAAAAAAAAAGCATTTTTAATTTTGTTTAACCAGTTAAATTCCAAACGTACGATTAATTTTACACACAAATAATTTATATATATGATGCATTTCATATTACACTTATTTCTTAACGTATTTCAGCAGAATAAGTCAAATTCATATGCACATATATAACTGATTCAAACTGAACAAAAATCATTTGTCCAGTTTCTTAAAAAAAAAAAAAAAAATGCCGATAAGAACACATCACTACGACAATTATATTAAACTCTTATTTGAAGATTATTAGCAGTAATTACTCATTTTTTGTCAACTTTCAGCCCAAACTGAAAGAGAGCGTCGAAGAGGGGATGTCCGATCCCCTGTCTTGGTAGAATTGGATGAAGGTATTTTACTTAATTTTATTTCACATCTACAAATGATACTAATATAAAAATTTAAAGCTACAATGCATGCTATCAGATTTTCCTATTCTTCGTTTTGGTTGAACAAAGAAAAAATATCTCACATAACTAAGATTTTACTATGCTGAAAAAACTTTCCGATGTTTTCATTTTCTGAAAATTAATCAATAATACTTACCATTTTTTTAGCCCTACTTGTACCTGGGAGCATCATACAAATTCCTGGAAATTTAATACAAGCAGGTAGGTTTCAAAACATTATTTTTATTTTTGAAAAGTGTTTCAATATATTAGTTGCTAAATAATTGTGTAAAAGATGCAAATTCTAAAAATTATAACATCATGATTACAATGTGTGTTTATATAAATTTACTAAAATTCATAATAAATAAAGTAGGATTAACTACTTATTTATAATATACTGGGTAGTTAATTACTCATTTAAGTTACTAAGGTGTATTACATTAAGTGGGTTCTGCAAAATAATAAATGATTAATATAATTTTTGTTCAAAGTTTATTACTTCCTTATAATCCATCATATTATTTATTTAAATGCTTTTATTTGCAAACCAGGAAATCATTACTAATAATTAGGGTTAATTTTTCAAGAATATTTCAGTCATTTATTCCATGATGTACACATTAAAATTGAATAAAAATATTTTCACAGATTTATTAAACTAAAAAATTAAACTAAAATTATTAACACATTGATCAAAATTAAAATTTATTGAAATGTGTAAGTAAATAAACCTATTATTAATAGAAGAGGGTCTCACAATATGCAATCCCTAGGATTACAAGATGCTTAAATCAACCACTGATTCTGCCTTTCCTTACTTGAGGTTAGCTTTGTAAGGCAAGGTCAGTTATGCTGCTTTAAGCAGATATTGCAAATAAAACTTCTATTTTAAAATATGATAATTTGAAGTGAGAAATAAATTTTAAAATAATCTGTTCAAGTAAATAAATTAAAAATAAATGCATAATGTCCAAAAATTTCAGTAAAAACTTACAGTTTTTGAATAAGTTAAAAAAACTGATAAAAATATCAAGTAATTAACATCAAAGCAAACATAATAAAAATTCAAGTATAAAACCTATTCATTCAAATAACGTTTCGGTTCAATCTCTCATGGTTACGAGATTTAAAAATAGAATAAAATTCCTTGAAATTTACGTTTTTAAAATATATGCAAAATATATTTTTAAACATTTTTTATGATGATCTTAAGCATTAAAAACAAATCATAATTTTTAAAGACATGGTGGTTTGCATATAATTACATAGAATTTCTTTCCCGAATAATTTTGAGCTAACAACAGAATTTTGCAATCAGAATATCAAAATTATATAAACTGATAGGTCTTTTCCCATTTAGTCATCATGGAAAGTATGTGTAAACAAATGTGTTCTGTCTGTCATTCATTCTACTTCTCATTAGAAAGTTAAGATTTTCTTTTTTTGCCACACATGACCAAATTAAGTAAAGGGCAAAACAAATATTCAAGCTTCTTTAGGCAATACAAATTTTGTAATTATGTAGTGAAAAAAAAAGTATTTTTAATTTTGTTTAGCCAGTTAACTTTCAAACATTATGATTCATTTTACACACAAATAATTTATATACTATCATGCATTTCATGTTACACTTATTTCTTAACATATTTCAGCAGAATAAGTCCAATTCATATGCACATATATAACTAATTCAAACTAAACAAAAATCATTAATTCAGTTTCTTAAAAAAAATGCTGGTAGGAACATCTACACTACGACAATTATATTAAACTCAGACTTTTTCAATATTTTCTCTTACTTGAAGATTATTAGTAATAATTGCTCATTTCTTGTTTGCTTTCAGACGCACCTGCAAGAGAACTTCGAAGAGTGGAGGTGCATCCCCCTGTCTATGTAGATGTGGACGATGGTATTTTACTTAATTTTATTTCACAGCTACAAATGATATTGATATAAAAATTTAAAACTACAATGCATGCTATCAGATTTCATCTTTTTTCGTTTTGATGAAATGAAGAAAAAAAATTTCTTATGGGTTATCTCACATAACTAAAATTGTATTATGCCGAAAGAATTTTTCGATTTTTCATTTTCTGAAGCTTATCGATAATAATCACCATTTTTTTTTTTAGATTCTTTTGGACCCGACAGCGTTTTGCAAATTCCTGGCCATTTACTACCAGAAGGTAGATTTCAAAACATATTATTCCTTATTTTTAAAAAGTGTTTCAATGCATTAGATATCGCAAGTTTTTTTTTTTTCACATTTTTTAAAACTGATTTTAATAGAATATATAAACAGTCAGTTGATTTAAACAGTTTTGTTTTTACAGTAATTATTTGCTGACTTTAAATGTAGGAGAGGGAAGGGGACTTCTGACAATCAATTTTTTCCAAATTCAAAACCAGGCGCGATATTAGTATATAATTTAATTTTATAAATAATAATAATAATTAATAAATGACAGTTTCTAAAAGTGTTAGAATAGTATTCTATCTCTGAGAATACAAAATGGGATGCAAATAATTCCAAAGTTTTGGGATAACAGGAAGTGGCAGAAAATTCGATTATAGAATTCCATTTGATATACATGAAACAAGTTATTTTATTTTAAGAACTTAATAATAAGGAAACTTCTATTTATGCTTTTAAAAAGTACTGACTTTAATTTTTAAATTAAATCTATAAGCTAAAAGTATTGTTGCAAAACCACTATGTCCTTATATCAAAATCATCATCAAAAAAAAAAAAAAAAAAAAAAAAAAACTTTGGAAACAGTTTCTCTAATTTTTTTCTTCTCCTTACAGAACATTCAAAGACGACGATGTAAGAATTTAAAGCTTTAATTTATAAATATTCCCACATAAAACTGAAAAATTTTAAAACAAAAACTTTCACAGAACGTCCTTCTGAAAAGTTCTCTAAAAAATGAGATATAAAATGTTATTTTGAAGTACTAATGTTTGTAAACATTTTTTTTTCTTTTCTTTTACTATTTATTTACAATACATGTTCTATTACAAATATTTTTATTTCAGTTAAACTAAAAAAAGGCACTGAATGATCGATATTTCAAGATGTACCCTAATTTTTTGTCTCAAATACCGAGACATGCAAATCATTTAATCTTAGCTTGAAAGTTTAAAATATAATAATTTACTTTCTTACTGAAATTCTTTTAAGTATTTCAAATACTCAAATTCATATGAAAAGGAACAATTCACTAACAGAACTTTTGCCTTAATATTTCATATATACATGTACAAGGCGCCCCGCCCCCTCTACACAATAAAAATAGAACAAGTATTTATTTCCTTCATTATTGGAATTAGACTTATATTTCCAGTCACAAAGTTTCAATAAAAAAGATAAACAATTGAATAAAATGACACTGGTTTCTGCGGAGATGGGTGGTTTCGATAAAAATCTATCATTTTCAACAAACTCCTAAATCGCTTCAATTAATATATTATTTGAACATCTTTCAATATTTGATGAATGTTAATAAATTCATAATTATAGAAATTAAATTACGATTCCACATTTTTAATAAAGAATTGGGGATGTGTATATTAATTCTGAAAAGACAATGAAAGACTATTTCAAAGGCAAGATATCTATGACAATATATTTACCTTTTAATATATTTGCAAAATTTGGAGAAAAAAATTTTGAAACCTTCCATACTTATAGATGAATCTCAGAAAATCATATTTCCCATTGACATTTCTTCACTATGGAGGCTGTGTAAAAATTTAATATTTATTTCTGTTGAAAATGTATTACTATTTTTATTTTTAGAATAGCAACGTTATTTAAGAAATGTTTTTAGCTGTCTCGTTTTTCAGATGGCAACTTGTAGTTCAATCCCAAGGTAGGTATGTAGGGTTTATTGGCACAAGAGCCATGTGAAGTTCAATCCCAAGATGGAATAAAATCAGGTTGAATGTATTTCCGGTGGGATATTGTTTTTCTTTTTTAACGTAGAAAGCGAAAGGGAACGGTGTTTTTCTTAGGTAGCTTTAATAGTTTCTGTAGAAGTAGGTAATAAAAAGTTACAAAGAGTTTTTAAACATTTTGGCAGCTTATGTGACCTATTGGAGCACCTTGAAACTTTGCATATAGAAGTATATGTTTAATTGCAACGGTTAAAGATATAAATGCTTCTTCCACTTTTTAGGACACCCTGTGTATACCACTTTTAGAAATGACTTGCATAATTGAAAGTAAAGGCAGGGTAAAGACACCTGAATTTGGAAAACACCTAAACATTAGTATAGGGTAAAAATTTGACAATTTCGAATACTTCAGGATGTTCATGTGGTACATATTAATGATGTTGTTCCACGTGAATAGAGTCACATAATTTCTTAAGCCAGACAAAAAGACCAATATGAAACAGTTTATAATTTATTCATGTTTAAGAGAGGTGCGGTTTTCATAATCTTGTGATTCACATAATAAAAAAAAATTAAACAATTTCAAAAATGGAAAAACAAAGTCTTAATCCACAATATCACTCAACATATTAAAAAAAAAAAAAAAACTTCCAAGTTTAATTTGTTTTTTCAAGAGGGAAAGGTTGGTTCTGGAAATTGCTTGGCTTTATATTTCTTTCCTAACTGTTGAATTGATCAGTAATATATTTTGACGTAGACAATGTCTTTTCACCTACATTCCTAATACTAGACAAAAATCTGAAGTAAGGACTTAAGCAAATGGATGAGAAAAAATGCTTAAAAAAAGGCTCACAGAAAGTAAAGAATTTTAGAAAGCCATCTATTCAATGAATTTGCCGCAAAATCATTACAAATTTGGTTTTCTGAATCTTTATATTCATATTTGTTAGAAGAATAATTTTTTTCAGTCTAAACAGCATCTAGTTTAATTCAAATTTGTTACCATTTGCTATTATTTTATCATCTAAAATTAAATGCAACTAGTAACAGTTGGTTCATTACAGCACAATCGTTGCAACATTTTTGTTCACCGAAAGTGCAGGAAGAAGGAAGGTATGCAAAAGTGGCCACTGATAGTTAAAACTGATAGGATATGCTGAGCAAATTAAAAAAAAAAATCTTTTATAAAAACGTATACAATTTGTAATTTATTTGTTGCAGTAATATGCACGCTTGCTGCATATAGTACTTTTTAACAATATAGTTCACTGCGAAATTTTTCAAGTATATATTATTTTTATTAAAGCCATCACAAAATTTTAAAATTTGTTAATCCACATATAAAAAAATTACAGTAAGATAGTTTTCCCAGTTTCTAAAGGAAATAGAAAAATTAACAAATACGTGGGAAGGACAGATAATGCAATTCTGGCAAAGGCACAGTACCAACTCGGCATGACACAGCATGAAAGCAAATTTGTTTTAACTTGCTTTTTCTATTTTCGTTTCATTTTTCACCTGAGTTTTTATTTCCCCCCTTATTTTACCTTGAATACTTCAACCCAAATGTTAACGAAAACTAAAGTACCAACACAGTAAGAAATGAATTGATTTTTTAGGAATTTTACTAAGACAAGAAATGTGATACAGGTATGAATTATAAATTCTTTCTAAAACATGATTTGTTCAATAAACAATATCGCTGTAAAATCCTAGAAATTCATTTTTCAGAAAGTACGAAATCAAGATAATATAGGACACAATTGCTCTTGATCTCAAATTACATTACCTTAATACTAGTAGAAAATCCCAAAACAGTACTGTTAATTATTTTATACATTTTTCTTTTAGATGATGAACCTCATTCACATGAAGCTGTTGCTACTTTGCCAGGAGTTTCTGAGGGAAGCAGGCGAGTACTAGCAATAGTAACCAGCAGGCCACAACCAAGAATACGACTCCCCGGTCACATTAATCATTCCATACAACGAACAGCTTTACCAACACCATATGAAAGTACGCGATCACTCCTACAAAATACAGTCTCCAGTTCCAGTTCTGATGAAGAAGAAGATGATGATGATGATGATGTTTCAGAGCAACAACGCCAGATGAATACTCGTGAAAGTCGAATGCGTCGAATCAGGAGAATTATAAATGAGCAAGAAAGTTCTACAACTGATAGGAGCACAGAAGAGGATAACTGACTGTTCGATTTTTTTTTTTTTTTTTGTGTTCATACCGTTAGCATAGTTTCATGTAACTTCTCTTTTTGTAACATGTATTCTTCATTCTTCAATTAAACGCTTCAAAAAAAAAAAAAAAACTGAGCGTACATGAATGTTTGCAGGTATTAGAATTTTAATAACATTCATACGAGGTTTAGTTTAGTTTAGTTATATTAACGTCCCGTTGTAAAGCACCACTAGGGCTATTTTGGGACGGACCTCGTAATTTTGAACCGCGGTCAGATAACGAGGACGACACCTGAGCTGGCACCCCCTCTCCACACCACACCAGCGGGAGGCTGTTTGATGACGGATTTAACGTGCAACAGACCCCCTTACACGTCGGTTCTTCGGTGGAATCGAGTCTCGAACTTGAAACCCTACGGCTCACAAGCCGAGACCTTACCACCAGGCCACCTCGGCCTTCAAAATTCATACGAAATAGTTCTCAACCTATTTGAATTTGATAATTTCATGCGGCATGATAAAAACATGCCTCATGAACAGTTGTTTTAGAAATGAATTTTTTTTAAAGCTTGAAAACTTATTTCACAAAACTTATAGACTATATATATAAACAGGGTGATTATAATTAAAGTTACGATTTCAAAAATCGATAATTTTAAAACTACTGGTCAGAATGATTTTATATTTTAGCAGAACAATCGTGAGACAATGGAATTTTATTTTGCGAAGGGAAAAAATAGTTTCAAAATGTGCCGATAGATGGCGCTGTCAAGGGAAAGACCAAAAATGGATTCGTTAAATACAGGAATATTGTTAGCCAAGAGAAAACAATCGAGTTCAGGGGTTTACTAAAAATTTATTAGCGATAAGACAAGAATACATGTTTATATAGCAACAACAATGATAGTGACAAAAAAAAAAAAAAAAAAAAAAACAGCTTCATGGAACAGACACCTTACTGATGGGTAGTTAAGATATAAGTTGTTCGAAATGCTCTCCGCCTTGTTCCACTACTAATTGGAAGCTCTAAACGGCATGCTCCACTACAGATCGGGTATCTGTACTGATACAATGGATATGGTGTTTGATTCTTACCTTCAAGTCTGCTAGATTTTCAATCCGCCTTCTGTAAACAACATTCTTCAGGTACACCCAAAGGCAGAAATCACACGGCTTTAAGTCGGGAAAAGTGGCGACCACGTTGTTGGAAAATGGCAGCTTATGATCCTATCATCTCCGAAATCAGCACTCAGTATCTATGTGCGGATGAGCGCCATCTTGCATGAATATTGTGCGATCCACACACTGACACTGCTGAAGCGCCGGAAGGGCATAGTTACGCAAAAATGCTTCATACCGCTTGCCAGTAATGGTGAATGTAACGAGATCCGCAGGTGTGATCTCCTCGAAAAAAAAAAAAAAAACGGACTGGCGATAAATGCTGCCGTTATTCCGCACCACACAGGGACCTTTTCAGACTGAAGAGGTAATGGCTGTAGCTAGGATGTATTCTCGGCCGCCCATATCCTACAATTTTGCGTATTTGCAGAACCGTGCAAATGGAAGTGGGCTTTTTCAGACCACAGAATGTTCCATGGCCATTCGTTGTCCACTTCCATCCAGGCAAGAAATCGTAGCGCAAAAGATTCACGCACTCCCAGGTCAGCAGGCAGCAACTACTACAGATGAGTAATCTTGTACGGATAACAGCGCAAGATGATCCGTAGGACTTTACGCACCGTGGTGATCGGCATATCTAGCATTCGGCCAACTCCCCATGCACTGATGATTCCAGCATCACTGTTAGTCTGTTCTTGTAATGCTGTAGCCACATCTTCCACCGCCGCAGCTGAAACTGGTTTCCTTCCTTCCCATTTCACGTCAAATGAACCGGTCTCTTCGAATTTAGCAATCGTTTTTCGTAGACCATTTGTGGTTATTGAACCCGATTTTATGGATTTTAATCTCCGAAACTTCCAGATAGCTGTAAGTGCACAATCACCGTTCTTATAAAAAAAGTTTCAAGAGCAGAGCGCGATCCTTCATAATCAGAGTCGTGATGAATCTTTCGGGCAAACAGCTGGTGCTCTGCATTTTTATGGCAGTTATGTCTGCGGTCCGCATGTCACGTAAAAGTAATTCGCATATCTCCAGACAATATGAACCCTAACAGCGCAATTTATCGGCATATTTAGGAATTTTTTTCCTTCGCCAAACAAAATTCCATTGCCTCACGATTGTTCTGCTAAAATATCAAGTCATTCTGACCAATAGTTTTGAAATCGTAACTTTATATAATCACCTTATATATGGAATGAAATCTCTCGATTTAAATCCCAATTAATTTCCTAATTTGTATCTCAATTTATCTCATGTCAAATCCATTCTAAAATGTTCTTCAATTTTCTGATCCAATTCCCATTTTTTCATTTAATTAACTCTAACACATACTTAATAAACTGTGTTTGAGTGGTTCCCACACTAGGAACAAACAGAAAAAAATTCTTAGCATTTGCAAATACTTTCCAAAGATACATAATATCTTTTTTAAAAAATACCTAAGATTTTCTTGCCTAAGCTAACACATGGTAAAGAAATCCTTATCAGAATCTTATAGTAAAATCACGGAAGGGAAAAATTTTGATCACTTTGCTGTTAAATGTGACTAACTTACACACTTGACTGATGTAGTCTGACGCATGTATTATCGCTTTTTCTCTGTACATAATATGACTCCCATGGTGAAATAAATCGAAGTTAAAATTTCTAAAGTTTATTCTTTTTGGTCATGCATCCGCCAAAATTATATACATATATATATGTAATGCAATGCTATCCCTTAGTTTAATCTAACTCTTAATCTCCTAATTTTTATCTTAGATTAGTCTATGTTACTTCATTCTAAAATTCTCTTATTTTCTGATCCAAATTCCATTTTTTAAAATTTAATTATTTATAATATGCGTTCTACAAAATTGTTGACTCCTTTGTTTCCCACATCAAGATCGAAGGAATAAAAATCCCTAACAACTATAATCCAATACATTTCTTTCAAAGATACCTAATATTCTCTTTCCTAAGTCGACATGGGCCAATAAATCGCTATCAGAATCTCAGCAAAATCACTAAATGAAAAAATTTGCTCTAGTGTTCTGCCTTTCGTCTCCTTTTAGAAATTATGGCTCCTTTGGTAAAGTAAATTGAAATTTATTCCAAAAGTTTCTACTTTTTGACCACGGTTCCGCAAAATTATATTTACACGCACACATATATATTCCCTGAAAAAATAAGTGTGAAGTTCTTTAATAATTCTTATTTTCCATAATATTAAGGAAAATCGTCCAATTTTTATGAATTAACCAGACTTTTTTTCCAAGCACGACAAAAACAATGCAGTGAGCCAAATATGAAGCAGGAAAAAGAAACTGTGAGAAAGAATTTAGAGCCTGTATAGCCTTAGAAAGGAATCTGCTGCTACTGCACTTTGATCATGGTGCTAAAATAATACCTTGTGTAAGTTAGTTCAAAACACAGTGAAGGCGAAGTTACAGACATTATATTTTAGACTGAAGATTAAATAGAAATTAAAATAATGCCATTTATCCTTCCGCAAGCTTTATACAATAGCTGGGCCCTTGCTATTTTAGGATTCAGCGAAAATGAAGCAACTTTAATATGTTTACAATTTTAAAAGCTTAATTGGTCATGACTTCAAGCAACTTTTCAACATGCATAAATACAATAAAATAATTACAAATGTACAAAAATTACAATGCAATAGAATTAATAGCACTAAGAAATAATATAATAAAATTAAATTTTATAAAATATTCTAACTTAAAAAATGACAATATGAATTGTTTTTACAAGATGTTGCCATTTTGAATTGAAAAGATAATGTGGCCAGATGTTGATATTGTCTGTAAATTTTTCTTAATACTTCTTAGCTTGCAAAACGTTTTTGGAAAAATTTTACAAGTCACAACTTTAAAAGTTAACTATTTTTACCTGGAAAAAGGTTCTTGGTGTTGTAAAAAAAAATGGAATTCAAGTAAGACAATAATAATGTATGACAATAAAACAAAATTTATTGAAACATGTGTACAAATAAGACATTACTTTTCAAAAAAGAGTAAAACGTTTTCCAATACAAATGTTTGATGCCAGTGACTTCTCCTGGTTTAACATTAATGACAAAAGTTATCATTAGTCTTGTAGACTTAAAAGAACAAGAATTGTCTACAAATCTAGACAAAAGGGGCATGGGCATTGCGTTTTATCCCATGCACTCTCCTACAGAGAGACACTACACGAGGAAATCACAATAGTGTACCTACTGCAGAAGGGCTGTTATACATACGTCTTCCCCTTCATTTTTTTTCTTGTATTCTTGAAATGAAGAGGGGGGGGGAGAGAAGAAGACAATGTATAAAAATTGCAAATGGGGAATTGATTTTTAATGGGTTGATTCTTCAAAAAAGAACAAAATAATTGGATTGATATTTTATAAACTATTTTTATTTCTCATATTTCAATGATTATTCATGACCCAGAGTTTCTAAGGAGGATGGAAATATCTCAATTTAGATACATATGTAATTTGGATAGACTGCTTTGCCAAAGAATTTGGTTTATTAATTATGTTAGTTACTTCAGAACACTGTTTTATTATCTCATAAATGCTACAAAAAGAATATAATTTTCTTGTATTAGGATAGTTAAATTCTTCATAAACAGCAAGAACACCAGGACTGAACTTTTTCTCAATGATCCAAACATAATTTCTTATTTTGTTTTTGTTGCGAGTCTATTGTTCTTTGTAAAATCAAATTACAAACTTTGTTAACAAGTTTATAATAATAATACTGACCAACAGGAGAATCACAAGATAAACTGCCAAACAACAAGCATTTTGGAGGATATTTAATCAATGAATGGAGGGCTATATTTTATATTCAGTGATATCTTGTTTTAATAATTTTGTCCATGAAACTGTGATGGACAAAAAATAAATATTTAAATCTAGTTACTACAGATAAACACACTCAATTCTGTCATAAGTTTGAGGATGATGAGCTCAAGTTAATTAACATTATAATTTCTAAAGAATAATTTGAATCTAGAAGAGAAAGTAGCATTTCTGTCTATTAGTATATAATCTTACAGGGACTTGAATTATGAAAACTTATTTTAAAACATTAATTTAAATTTCAGAATTTCCATTTTTTGACCCAAACATGTCTTTTTGTATGGTCAATTACATTACAAGGAAATTTTTTGTTGAAAAAATCAATAGTGATGCATTCAAAAAGTTTACTTGGGGTAAGGGGGGGGGGGCACATGCTGTAACAAACAATCTGTTTTTGCCTTCATCCAATTTAAAAGCTAAGTTAGAGGAGACGAATAAAGACTACAGCTTTTTTTTTTTAATAAATTGATTGCAATAATTTCTCAACCTGGCTCTTTATTTCTTGCTCTTCAACAGGACCAGCATAATAAGATCCGAGACTAACTGGTAAGTCAGTGTTGAGCACTATTATTTGCAGTTAAAATCTGAACTCAACTACATTATATTTATATCAAAAACAATCATATTTCTTCATTTTTTTTTTACTTCTTCCTTAAATTTACACCTTGGTGACACTCTGGAATATGAAAATTCTGCACTTAGAGATCTGAGAATTGTGGGAATTGACATTTTTCTTTAATGAAATATCCAATATCTTTATTTGTATGTGTCAATTTCAAATTGATTAAAATTTTAAATATTTTGATATACATTTTTAACACTGCAGTCTATAGAAAGGTTATAATTTGATAATTCAGGCAATCTAGAATAATACAAGGTAAAGTATAATCTAGATCTTACAAAGTCACATATTGTGAAATGGCACCAATTTTTAAAACATATAAACATGTCCTTTATTAGTTAATTGTACCCCGCATTTGCTGTATAGCTATAAATTAGGTCTTTGTCCTTTTCAGATAATGTCTTGTCCCAAAATATTGTTGTGATATGATGGAAATTGTTGAGCTAGTATTTAGGTGTATGGTATGATTTTTTTAATAGTATCCAGATATCTTTAGCAACTGTCAATTTTTGGTATCCTCCTTTGAAGCGTTTAGTGGTGTATGGGGTGGTCTGAAAGAGTTGGTCTGCAGCCAATGATAAGCATTTTGAATCTCTTAGATTTCACAGGAAGTAAGCAGCAATTATTTTGAAAGTACATATTAATTTTTAGAAAATTCCTGACGTTTTGTCTTGGTGCAGGGAATAATTTAAAATTATTTTGTCTGAAACTTTGAGGTTGCCAATATCAACAATTTTTGGCAGAATCAAATTTGGATTTAAGTTAGGATCAGAATTTCAAATCTTAATGATGATGTAGAATTCCATTTCAATAAAAAAAATTATAGAGATGATACTAATACCTTATTATGATGCAAACTGTACTAACATGAATTATTAGTAAAATTTCAAAATAAATTATAAGATACAACAAACAAATTTAAACTTTAGGCAACAGGTGGAAAACATTCTCACTGTTCAGACCAGGAATTCTGGGTTAAAAACCAGGATTTTTTTCTCCTTCTATTTTTTATGTCATTAAAATATAAAATTTGTAGTTTCTTTTACTACTCCAGAATTTATTTATTGTAAACTTCCCTTATTAGTCCAATATGTACAGGGTGTGTAGACAAATTTTATCTTAAAAATTAAATACTTAAGTACTTTAAGCACCTTCATACAAAAAATAATCATAGTATATTTAATTATAGAACTAAGAAATCATTCAAATTAATTAAATGATAGTCTGATTTTATATGAATATAATCATAAAATACTACTAATAATTATTGAATATTTTTCACAAACATCGAAACTAAGTTATTTAAAATGTTTGTTTTATTAAAGTTTCGCTTCAAAAATCTTACTAAAGGATTTTCTTTGGATATCTTAAATTATTTTATTACACTACAGTTAGTAATATTAAGAAAAATACTTATATTGCAACTTCATTAACATCATAATTTAATGAAAAAAGTTAAAGATATCAGTAAACTCCGATATATAGAAATCATGCTAATTTCATTAAATATGCAAATAAATTGTTTCTTTGTATAGATTTTTTTCAATCTATATCAATTTGTTCAAAAACTTGTTAGATTTTGTTATTTGTGAAAATTTTCTGGCTTGTGGAACAAGTGCATTAGCTTTATATTTAATTTCAGAAATTTTCTTTTCTAAGAGAACTACTTTCTTAAAGAGTTCAATACATCAAATTTTCTCCCTGGTATTGGCAGCAATTTTTTTCTTCTTTTTTTGCCATCTGTTCCCCCCCAAAATAGACAATATTTTGAATAAGTTTATGCAGTTAATATTCTTTTTAACAATGTCTACAGTGTGGATTTCATCAGACTGCTTTATATGGTCATAGACTATATGTTTCAAAATATATTTTTCATTCAAATTTCCTACTTTAAATTTTTTATTGATGCTGAATTTTCATTCAAGAGATACTTGTTCATGAAAAAGAAAAAAAAATTAAACTATACATAGTTTAAATTTATGGTCTTCAAATAAACCTATATCCAATCTCAATACCCCGACATTAAAATTCCTGAAATCAAGTAAAGATGATTTGACGAAGAATTCTATAAGCTCCATAAGAATAGCATCTTTATCTTTTTATCCTCTCTGATAAAAGTACAACATAGAACATGCTTCTTTTCCTTTTTTAAAATTTTTTTTACACTTATTTATTCTCTGCCACTACAATATTTTTTTTACCAGTACATAATTCATTGAAAATCCGTTCATTATGCATCCCAATGTTGTTAAAACAAGCTTCTCACAATCACGCATGCAAAACATATAACTTGATCAGATATTTCTTTTGGGGAATTCAAAGCATACAATAATTTGTTCCCACTTATACTTGCACTCACTTTATCAACAGAACATGATGCATTATTAGAAAAATTAAAATGATATTAGTAATTTACTTAAGAAACAATTTCAAATGAGTTATTTTCTTTCAAAACTTAAAAATACAATGAAGCAAAATCAAAGCATTTTTTGAGCAGGCTCACAGACAAACCAAAAATTTGTTTTTCAGAGATATATTTATCCTTGATAAAGATTATTTAATAAAATAAATGTTAAAAAAACATTATTTTTATACAGTTTTGCAACCATTTTTCAAAATATAGAATTCATAAAATTAAGTTGCAATTTTAAGAAAGATTAAGGCTCTTATACAAAATTTTTGAAGGAAAAGTGTTGACAGATCACTGTTAAGTTGATTGCATGCAGAATAAATTTTATTGTTCAAGAAGTAACCATGAAATTTTAACTTATAATATAATTTCGTAAGTGAAGTGTACTTTAGAGTGTTACCTAAGTTTGTCGCCAATAAGGCAACCCAACGAAACTATCTTCTAGCAACCCTATTGCTGCTTTGTTTACTAATTTTTACAATAGTTGAGTTGTACATGCACTACAACCATTTTATGAAAAGTGTTAAAATAAAAAATATCTATTAAGGATTTTAATTTAGTTCTGTATTATAATTAAAAGTCTTTTATAATTAATAAGATACTGCAATGTTATTTTTAATGTGAATACGAACAGAAAATATTTCTTCTTTTGCAATTTTTAACTGTTGGTATGCGCTTTAAAAAAAATCGCATGAATTCTTACTTTAAAAAAAATCTTCTGCTATGGAATTCCTTGCAATTCTTTTTGTGCGCTGATGGTTCCCTTGATAATTGTTATGTCGGTAAATGTTCAAAAACGGATGTCTGGTGAATGGGATGACAGGAAATATTTTAAACCTGTAGAATGGATGAAGGGTAAGTGGCATATATATATATATATGAGTTTATGAAGTTGGGAAAAGGATGTTTGTATGAAATTTAGCACGGAGAATGTTTGATTGCTTCTTCCAACATTCTTTCTTTTCTTTTGATTATATACTATTCCTGTTATCCAGACAGTCCTTATGTTTAATGTGCTAGCGAAACTACTAGATTCCCGCTGCTAGAGAAGCAGTAGGATTTTTTCTTTTTAAGTTAAAAAATTCTGCCTGTTGTCTTCTTCAGATCCTGAAAGCATCGCATGCTCTAAATTTTTCTCTTCTCTGTACACAACAGATCAGCGCTGCTGGTTTGTAAAACTTCTTTATTTCAAAATTGTTAGATAAGCAGTGATAGTGATCCCAAATGTTCAAAAAATAAAAATCCCAGATAAAACAATATTTATCAATTATGATCATAATTTTAATGCAGAAAGTGGTAACCGTAACTGTTTTACAAAAGTGTTTGTTTATTTTGTACGCCATCTTCATTGGCGACTTGGCATTCTTGGTGTAGCAGGGTGCACGCTAAACTACATTTTTATCCGGTATTTAACTCAGATATTTTAAGAATTATTAATAAAGGCTTTTAAAATTTGCTACTATCGTGTAAATAGATTCACATCAAAATAATGTATTCAAAATATAAATGCATTTTTAAAAATACATAATTTATTTTTGGGTTTGGAGTCTTGAATCATTTACAAATTTTAATCAAAAATAATTTATTGCAACTGTTTAAAATCCATCAATATAATCCATAAATTCTTTACGTGCAAAGCTAACAGTTTTTATTCAAATATTAATTTATGAAGATCAAGAAATAAGCGATAATGATAGCATAAAAAAAAACACTTTAAAAAAAATCTTTATTTATACCTAAAATATTTGATAATAAATATTTAATCAAACAATGGCATTAAAACTTGAATATCAGAGGTTCCAAAAATGTTTTTAAACGAAAATGAGATTATGATCTAAATATATACATAAAAAAAAAATTGAGAAGAAAAGATGCTGGGGGAAAAGGGTTAATAATAGAAATATATATATGTCTGACAATCAAAGTTTCATTTTATCAAAGAAGACAAATAATTCAAAAATTTTACGCACTCTTTATGGCGATCCATTGACAAACAAATTCTTGTCACTCCCTCTTGAAATGTACATGTCGTCCATTGCGCTCATGCTATAGGAGCGTTCGGTGGCTACTCAACGTTTAAACGGCATCGTTCAGGTGCCAAAAGATTCAGGACAAACGACTATTCTAAAACGCATATATTAAGAATTCGTGAAATGTAAGTTTGCAAATTAATTCTAAGTTATTTTATCCTAAAGCTAAAAGAAATACAAATTTAAAAACTTTATACAAAATAACTTTAATTTTTCAAAATAGATGGCGCCCCGTACGAAGTTCCATTTCCTTAGTGACATCTAACGACCGTAACTTTCAAATAGTGAATTAAGTAGCAAATCACTAATCAAACTTACGATTTCTTTCTTGTAGCCACTAATAGCAATTCGTTTTACATCTCATTCAGCATATACAGAGGTCCCATTTCGCTAGTACCATTTTCAGGAACTACAGAGCGGAAAGATTACGTCATCTTTCTGTTTGACGTCATGATACCAATGTAAACAAAGAACCGTAAAAACGATACAAATACATCCATGTCGTATTTATTACACAAATGCAATGCTGCATTTATTAATTGACAAAATTCATCTGGCTCACCAATATTTTACTTATGATTACAATTTATTACGAGACATTATTTTATATTTGCTGCAAAATGACACATAGGATAATAATAACAGTATGAGTCACCTTACAGAACATACGATGCAATTCCAAATTTATTTTTTAGCATCGGTTTTTATCTATTTCTTTCTTAAGTAGAAAATAAATATAAATGAAGAATTCTAGTTCCAATTTCTCAGAAAGAAACTGTCATTTCTTGATTTGAGAGCTGCAGCATTAGAACTATACCAACCATCTCACTAGTTAGCAACAAACCACAAAATATTCAAACAACAAAAAGTTCCAAAGCTGCGCCAGTAACTTTATAACTTTTGCAATTTCATTTGTTCACTAGTTAGCAATTTAAATTCTGTGGGAAGAATCCTAATTTTATCACTGTGTTGATTAATATGGAGGCTGAGAACTGCAACGAGATCGAAGCGCCACCTTTACAATTAGAAAAAAATAAGCAGTAATGATTTATTCCCATTCAGAAGAATTAATTGAGTTTTGAAAGAAAGAATCCATATAAAAAGTTTTTAATTTATTTTATGCGTATTCATATTTTTTATATGATGCGAATTAAACAAGCATATTATCAGTGGCGGATTGACAACTGGAAGCCACAGGCGCTAACTTATTTTGAGGCCCCCTTCTAGGTAAATTGCATGATGCTTAGAAAGTAACGTAAATTAAACTTTTTTGCGCTTTTAAATTCATTTTTTGTGCTTATTTTAGTTAATATATATATGTAAGCATTTAATTTTTTATGCAAAGCAGAAGGCAGTTTCGAAGACAGTGAAAACACTTTGCATTTTTTAATTCGCTTTAATCCAACCCGGAAAGGTCTAATTTATTTACAAGGTTGGTTGGTTAGGGTTTTTTGGAGCAAGAACCATACTTGATCATGCTGCGCCAAGCAAATGGTAAAATAATAGACCAAACTATAAAACCACACATGATAAAATATAAAAGAAAAAGTTAACATACAAATTTCAAAAAAAAAAAAAAAAATCAAGTACGTACTAGGTTAATAAATCTGAATGAAACAATGGTGCAAAAAACGCATTACAATGAAGCGATGTAAAAGTTAAGCTTGAAAAAAAGTTAAAAGTATTAAATACAGGTGTAAAAGCCAAAGGATTTAAAAATTTTTTAAACGTTTGGGTGGAATTTTTCACCCGCCAGGTTTTGTAAAATTAGTGACGATGATGTAAAGTATAAACGAGAGGAATTAAAGGATGGGCATTCGATTAAAATATGATTAATGGTACAATCCACACGACATGTGGGGCACTTAGGTGCCGCCGTGCCAAAAATGAGATGTTTATGCGTATAGCGAGTATGTCCTATATGGAGGCGTGTCAATTTGACATCAACCTCTCGTATAGGGGTGAACAGGCCACAAATCAGTCCTGGGTTTTATTGAATGCAATTTGTTGTGGATCTTCAGATCCCATGATTCTTGCCAAGTAGCAAAAAGTCGGCATACAAATGACCTTTTAGCATCACAATATGGGAGAGACTGCGACAAAAATGTTGATGCAGATTTAGCTGCAAAGTCAGCCCTTTCATTTCCCGAAATACCCACATGACCCGGAACCCAGCAGAAAAGAATATTAAAGCCCCTGTCTCGTAATAGCTGCCAGTTAGATAAAATTTGGATAGCCGCTGGATGCATCTGGTTGTGAAAATGTGCAAGAGCCCCCCAAAGCACTCATACTGTCGGTGTATGTGATAAAATTACTCTGAGCAGAAGGCGGAATTTCCTGTATAGCTCAAAAAATTGCCACCAACTCAGCAGTAAAAACAGAACAGTTGTTTAGATGATAGCTGAGTGCATCAGATGGAGTCACAATGGCATAACCAACATGTTCATTTGATTTTGAGCCATCTGTATATACTGGGTATGGTATGATATGATATGGTACGGTACGGTATGGTATTTTGAGATTTAATGGCGCAAGAGCCAGATATGGCTATACTGCGCCAAACAAATGGTATTAAAAATGACACGTACAATTCAGTCAGTTTAAATTTATAATTTCTCGTGATAAAAAGAAAGACACCCAATAATGAATAGTATCAGCATTTATAAAAATGTGAATTACATCCCTTAAAGAAAATTTTTCCAAAAATGTTAAAAGATTAAAATATCGATGAAATTTAGAAGGTGAAAATGCATCTCCTATAACATTAAAATAGGTACAATAAATTACAAACGAAGTGAAAAAAAATCATTGCAATCTTTTGATTCGGTGTTTTTTCAAGTATTTGCTATGTATAAAGGTACTTGAAGGTTCACTAAAAAATTTTAAGATTAATCCATTTACCTTGACATTCTTGGGGACTTTGATTAAAAACAGTTTTATCATCCGTGATGGAATCGGTAGAAGATTCCGCAGCAAGTGCTGTTTCGTCAATTGTTTCATGAGAGTTGTATTCTATAGCATTATCCGATTCTATTTCGCTTTCGGTGTTATGATTGGACTTATTTGTGGTCATGAGTTCAAGCTCAGAGTTGGCTTCATCCATTTTATCGGTTGATTTAGAATTAATAGAAGAGCTCAAATTTGAGACTGGCATAGATTGGGAGACTTGTCGAAGTGAGATACTTAACACTAAACCTACCGGCATTTCACCGATACATTGGAATTGCCATTGGAAGCGAGTCAAATGACCCGCTCGTGGTAGCTTTAGTGTTAATTCTCCTATTCAATTGACCGTTATTTTAGCATGAAATCTAAATTCCTTCCTTCTTTCTAATAGAGAATTTAATTGGCTTCGAACATCTTTACGATATTTGCATCTCTCATCAGTCCCAGGCTTTAATAAACGTGTTAATTTTTATAGTGAAATAAATATTTACCTAAAAACAATACGTACATAAAATGGCCTGTTCGATCGGATTATTGAAAAACAGATTTGTTAATGGAAACTCGGTTAAATCAGTTTCGTCGATTCTAACAAACCTGTGACCTCGATTCATTCCATTAATGCCAATTTCTGAAAATGTGACAATAACATAGTTAGAGGTGTTCTATATTTTGGTTGACGACTGTAAAAACCACAGTAATATTCTTCAATTTGGCTTCCTGATGTTAACAAACCCTATAAGGTAAAATTCCTATATATTTCTCTTTATAAATACTATTACAGGAATGTTAATAAATAAATCAAAAAGCACAAGAATTTCAGCCAAGAAACTGATCGATTTTAGATAGGTTAGAAACAGGCTGTTCGTTTTTTGTGAAGGAGTTTTAAAGATATACCTTACATCCGATTTATCCTATTATTTAGTAAATTTATGGGCAAGAAAAAGGGTTCATTTTAATTGTTTACTTAAATAAGCATATTTAAAGATTAATAAA
>JAPMOR010051357.1:0-15488 GCA_026543865.1 Argiope aurantia
ATCAGTACTCACATTAACAGTATAAACCATCTTTAAGAATCAAAAAGCAAATAATCACATACAACATCAATCACAATCAAATTAGAAATGCGAGAAACCCCAATTTTCAAAACTTCTGTAAAATAGTGGCAACCCTTATTTTGAAAGGTCACCATTTTTTGAACTTGTTTCTGCTTTTTATCTCTAAACATTCATAACAGCTCACGTTTAAAATTTCACTTTGGCGCATTGTAACGTCGCCAAGTGAGAGAATTTGAAGATACGATGTTGCAGCTGTCTTGAAGTGCTTTGGAGACGTACTTTTTGGCAAAGCTGGAAATAAAGCATTGTTCAGCTTTTAATTGTAAGATTCGAATGAATCAATGATAAACCGTAGTAATTAATAAAAACTTCTAAGTTTAGATATTAATATTCTCCCATCACAGGTATTCTTAAAGAAAATTTTCAAAGAATTTTATTGATTTTTTTAAATATTTTATCTATTTTTGTATGTTTCTTTGATTTCAGAAAAAAAGCAAATCTATCAAATTGGTACAAAAAAATAATTGTAAATAATTAAGCTGCCTTCCTTAAAGATTTTCAGCATACGATTAATTTCATTTTATATTAGTTAATTGATCCTTTAAACAAAATTAGTGAAATATAAAGTTTTAATTGTAAAAAAAAAGAAAGAAAAAATGAAATCGGCCTTAATACTTTGTCAAGGGTCACCTTCAAGCAGGGATTCAAACCAGGATATTTTTCTGTGAATCATCCGACTTTCGTCCAAGTAATGACTCTTCGCGACTTTAAAATCCCAAGCAATTGAGGATTTTTTGAAATTGTATTTTATATTTTGTTTATAGTCTGGTTCCAATGTCTTCACTTTGTGTACATTGATTCTTCAAAAAGAAAAAGAAAAAAACTATTGTTTGTAATTTTCTTGTCACGTCGGGTTGATGAGTCTAAACTTTTACAAGTAGTTTTCTACGAATACAAAAAATGGACCGTTTCTCATTTTCTCACATTTCATCTCAAGATTTCTTTTGGCACGAAGGACTTTTATTCAAGTGCACGCAACTTGGATTTTCGGCACAATTTGTCAAAATTTTAAGCTCGTACCTACTTTCTCTTAATTTTCGGGTACGAGTAAACGATGTCATTTCATCCCCCAGACCAATCCTGAGCGGTTGGGCGCAAGGGAGTTTACTTTCTCCAACTCTTTTTAATATATATGTTAACGATCTACCTGGAGCTAGTAATTGTCATTTAGCAATTTTTGCAGACGATACCGCCATTCTCACACAGCATAGGGATCCAAACACAATCATTGCAAACTTACCATAATACATGACCGTTTTACAGTGCTGGCTCATCGGCTGGAAAATAAAGGTCAACCCAAGTAAATGCGCGTGCCTCCTGTTTACTAAAAAATTGGTAATGCCTGATCCAGCTCCTATCCAAATTTTCGGCCAACCCGTCCCCTTCGTAAAAGAATATAAATAGGAAAAGAATATAATACCTAGGGTTAGTTTTAGACGCAAAATTAAACTTTAATAGCCATATTAAAGCAGACCTCGTCAAAGCAACTGGAATGAGTATTAAACCCAACAGTTTAATTTCTCCATGGAGCAAGCTATCAATTAGGCTCAAGTTTCTGCTCAACAAAGCTATTTTAAGACCAATTTTAATGTACGGCTCCCACATATGGGGACCGACTTCTGCTAGTTAAGTAAGGTTGCAAGTTTTTCAAAACAGGCACCTGCTGAAGATTGTAAACGCTCCCTGGTATATCAGGAGGAAAATATTACATGACGATCTCAAAATTGAACCTGTTTCAGATTTTATCAGAAGAACATCAATTAAATTCTTCGACAAACTACCCCAGATTCGTAACAAGTTACTCAATTTACCTGCATACGATCCAGCTCGAGGAAGAGACAGAGAGCTGCGATTGATAATGTCTACATTAACTTCCCCTCAATTAAAAAACTGAGACTTAATTATTGTACATTTCAACTCAAAAGTTCTCAAAATATAATTTAGCTGACTTAATGTATATAAAAAAAATGATAGAATGCAAGATCGCTGGAGACAATACGATTTAATGCAAAAAAAGAAAGTTAATAAAGCATTCTGAAAAAATGTGATTCAATAACATTTGGATGGACACTAGGAATCATTTAAAGATTTACAAATTTTACCTTTAGAAGAAGCGTCAAAAACCATTCTAACCTTCGTCGTTTCTTACAACTGCGGAATGAGGAATATAATATATTTTTTCTTCATTTTTCGAACAGCATTCCTCAACCACATTCAGATTTAATTGATCTGAAATAATATTCTTATATTCATTCAAAAGCCAATTATTTTCTTTCATTCTCATACATAATTTTTCAAATCTGCTCTTAGCTATCTCAAAGTTATTATGTAATTAGTCAAGATTTTTATCCCAAAAAAGAATAGTTTTATATCTCCCATTTTTGCATTTTAAGTTATTTTCAAAGCTCTCAATTAAATCTTAGTTGCAGTCAGAAATATTTTCACTATCTATTATTGGCATCGAATCTAATTCCCAAAACATTTTTAAATTTTCATTTAACGCTGAGCAGCATTTTATTTTTAAAACAGAAAAGTTCTTGTCGCAATTTAAATCTACTGGTGAGATTCGTCCTTGCACAACTTTACCGAAAATTGTATCTATTACAAATAATGTCTTAGTTAAATTTTCCCTTTTGCCTGAAAGAATTTCCCAAAAATATTGAGCACCAATTAAGAGAGAAAATTTGTTTCTGAAAGACTCGAAAGCATTTCAAAGCTGTATTATTTCTAAGCATCTTTTTATTTTTCTTACTAAGCATCTTTTCTAGTTTATTAGACGATACTTTAAAAGGAGAACTAGAAATAACATCGCAAAGTAATGCTTCAATTTCAATACATTTTTCAGGGTCACGAGAATTGCAAAGTGTAAACTTTACAACTTCATATGTTTTTTCTATCGGGTCCCTCGAACCAAATGCATAAACTAACAGTTTTTCTGTTGTCATTATAGGCAATTTTAACGCGTCAGCTATTTCCTTTTTCAAAAAGCAACGCCGAGAAGCGTTATCTAGCAGAATATTTACTATTTTTCCTTTATCTCCCCACTTCAATAAAGCCGAACAAGTCTCTAAAAGTACCTCACCCTCACTGATATTTATGTTCGAACAAGTTACGACTTCCTCCCTCTCTACTTTCGAACTTTCACTCCCCCCCCCTGCGGGTTTAGAGGGTGTTGCGCGTCGCAAATGGGGTCAATTCACGGTCACGTGTCAGTTACCAAACAAACCGCTTCTGTTCAATTTTCAACCGTTCTGCGCATGTCGTGATGTCTGCTGATAACGTTGACGAAACCATTGTTTAGAAACATTACGCTAGCCGATCAATTATTAAAAACTTCTGATTTTTTTAAAGATATTATTTTGAATTATTTTCTCCAAATTTTCTTAGTTATATAATTTTATTTCTTATATTAAAATTTTAATTAGTATTTTCAATGAAATTATTGTTTTTGCATAATTAATTAACATCGCTTTTTAATTCGTTTGGTGCCGCTTTATTCTTTCCTTTCCCATATCCTCCCCCCCTTTTTTTTATCCGAAGAATACATTTTGACAAATGACTTTGAAAGTGTTTTTGAAAAATTATATATGTTCTTTTTTACATATTATTTAAATATTATTGAATGTTGAATCTTATGAATATAGTTCCCCAAGTTAGTTCTTTTTAAAAATAATTATTAGTCTTAGATAAGGTAATATTTTAAAGCTTACTAATAAAATTATATTTTTTTTCTTATGTAATTACTTTTATAAATATTGAGACTTTGATGTTTTCAGTTTGCTCAGAGGAAAGAACATGAAACTCAAATTAGTATATATTAAATAAATTATGTTTATAATTTCAAATTATGAAATTTAAAAGGTATGGATACCTTTTTTTAAATCTATGCCACTTATGAATAAATAATTTCATTTTAATTTGTAGATTTGTAGATTTTAGGCTTTCCACAAAATAAACATTTTTTCACATATATTACAAAGGCAGGTGCATTCGGAGTATTCGCGCTTGTTTGGTTATTTCGGTTTTATAACTCAACTTTTTTTCTTATTGAATTTTTCCGTATTTACGGCTAGGTTTTTCATAAGTGATAACCATAAATTCCGGGCGTGCATCTGTTGTTGTTGTTCGGTTTTTGGCGCAAGAGCCATGTTTGTCTATGCTGCGCCAAGCAGATGTTAAAATAATTATATAAACACATGTTAAGATATAAAAGCAAAAGGTATTAAAAAGTTGCAAATAAAACTAAAAGGGCAAGAATGTAATACTTGAAAGAATTTAATGAAACACTGATTCGAAAAACAAACGTTTCGAGGAATCGATGTGAATTGTCGAGCCTGAACAGAAGTAAACTAATTCTAAATATAACTATAAAAACCAAGGGCTTTTAAAAATTTTAAAATGTTTGGGTGGAATTTCTCACCCACCAAGTCTTGTAAAGTTAATGACGATGATTTAAAAACTGTAAACGAAAGAAATTAAAAGATGCGCACTCAATTAAAATATGTTTAATGGTAAAATCTACACGACATGTGGAGCACTTTGGTGTTGCCTGGCCAAAAAGGAGATGTTTGTGTGTAAAACGAGTTTGTCCTATACGGAGGCGAGTCAATTTGACATCAACCTCTCGTATAGGGTGAATAGGCCATCAACAAATTGTCGGTTTAATTGAATGTAATTTGTTGTGGATCTGCAGATCCCATTATTGCTGCCAGTTAGTAAAGAGCGAACTAGTGAAGGACCTCTTGGCATCAAAATAGGCATGTGAATGTGTTAGAAAAGTTGATGCAGCTTTAGCAGCAAAATCTGCCCTTTCATTGCCGTAAATACCTACATGCCCAGGAACCCAACAAAAAATGACTTTAAAACCTCTATTTCGTAGGATTCTCAATGTGAATAAAATCTGTACAGCAATTGGGTGCATCTGAATCTGATAATTAGAAAGTGTTTCTGAAGCACTCATACTGTCAGTATAAATGATGAAATTTAGCTGAGTAGAAGAAGAGATTTCTTGAAAAGCAAAGAAGATTGCTACTAACTCAGTCGTAAATATCAGGGTCTCTGTCTGTCCATAGGGGCTTCTAGAACATCTCCGATTAAGAGAATTTATGTGTTAACTAATGAACCTTCTTTTGAGTTAAGACGAGAGAGGCTTGCTCTCAATATGCTTTTTAAAATAAAAAGTAATTCATCGCACCCCTTGCATTATAAAATTTTAAACCCCATTTATGGTTCGCCTTTTGCATTACGCCTCTCATTTACCCCTACATTTGGTTTTAGAGTCGGAGAAATTTTAGGAAATCTTAATATTATTGACGTTCCAATCTTGCATAAAGTTGACGAATTCCCACCTTTGAAAGATATTAGGCTTAGTTTTATTGAGGAATCTGAATATTTACCGAAATCCACAACATCCTGTTTAATATACAAAACTTCAAAAACTTTCACTGATGGCTCTAAAAACTCTTTTAATGTAGGAACAGCAGCTGTCATAGAAAATTCGGTTATACCTGAAAGATTGAATGAATTTTGATCGGTATTTACGTAGGAAATATTTGGCATTTATTTAGCTTTGCAAAAAATAGAAAATTTTCATACAAACTTGATTATATATACGGATTCGAAAAGTGCTATTGAAGCACTGAATATAAATCCTGTCAGCCATCCTTTAGTGCTTGAGTGTGCAAAAATAGTTAATTATTTAACAAATAAGTGAAGGTTTATCGCTTTTTGTTGGAGGAATATTGGGCAATTAAAAAGCTGACCGAGCTTCAAAAACTGCTTCATTAGTACTGGAAAATTTTGTCCCTTTAAACGATGCTCTACTGACTGTCAGGAATTTAATGGTGGAAAAATGGCAGGGTATTTGGGATGAGCAGCAATTTAATAAATTGCATGCGTTTCACCCATCTGTCAGACACTCGAATAAATATAAATTCTATCGGAGAAAAGAGGTTATATTGACGCGTCTAAGAATTGGTCATACCAGGATGACACATAAGTATTTTCTTTGTTCAGAACCCCCACCTAAATGCTTACGTTGCCAGTGTATTCTTTCGATAAAACATGCTTTAATAGAATGTCCACATTTTGATATTAGCAGACTAAACCATTTTGGTAAGAATGATATTAGCTTAAAAGACTTGGTGGGAGAAAATCCCTATCAAAACCTTTTTAATTTTCTTAAATATACAGGTATTGATAAACTCATTTGAGTCCTTTTTAGCATTTCTTTAGAAATTCATCTAAAGCATATTTCATACAATTCGTTACTGCTTTTAAATGACAATAAAAGAATGAAGGGATGTGTTTGACGCAGCATGGTCAGATATGGCTCTTGCGCCATAAAACACAACTCAATCAACAAATCAGTCGTAAATATAGAGCTGTTGTGCAAACGATAGATCAGATTATCAGATGGAGTTATAATGGCACAGCCAACGTGTCCATCTTATTTCGAGCCATCTATAAAAACTGGTTTAAAAGAAGAATACTGGCAGCGATGATGATGATACAGTCTTTGGAAAATAACAGGACAATTTGAAAGATTTATCGAATCCCAAAAATGGGTTCAGAAAAGGAAGTTGCGGAGTATCTCAAGGGGGAAAGGAGTAAAAATCAAATGACTTAATGACAATACTATAAAGGTCCGAACCATGTAGGAAACTTTTGACTCTTTCCCCAAAAGGGAGAATATAAGAAGGTCGCGACTCGAGAAACAGGAAGAACCGTGCGATAAATAGATGATTTGGGATAGATTTTGCACGAAAATAAAATAATGTAGACAATCTCTGACGCAGCAAATGAAGTGGTAACTGGTGGCAAATAGCATGTAAACTCTCTACTGGAGAAGTTCTAAATTCTCCGGAGAAGATCCGTCATACACCATGCAGTCGTAATCAATACGGGATAGGATTACTGCTCGGTAAATACGGAGTAGGAAGATTCGATCAGCACCCCATGATATTTTGGAGAGCACTTTCAATATATTTAATGCTTTTTCCCATTTCTTCCGCAAGTGTAAAATATGCGATAGGAAGGTAAGCTTTCGATCGAATATAACTCCCAAAAATTGAATTTCATTCACCACAGGAATATGTATGTTTCGAATGTAAATATTCGGATATGGATGAATGATTCTCTTCCGGCAGAAGTGAGCACACCTTCTCTTCTCAGGAGAGATTGCGTGCCCATTATTGTTGCAACAAATTATTACTTTATTGACTGCATTTTGTAACTGTCGATCTATGAGATTCATATTGCTACCTTAGAATGAGATCTGCAGATCATCAACATAAAGAGTTCCATAATGGTAAAACAGATAAAATTTGACTCAGATGAACTATAAAAAGTATGACACTGAGGACACTTCTCTGTGGAACCCCCTAAGCTTGTATAAAATTATTTGAGTAATAATCACCAACACGAACATGAAATGTATAAAATGATAAAAAAAATTTGTAAAAATATGGGCAGGTTTCCTCTAAAACCAAACTTAAAAAGTGTGGATAGTATGCCATAGGGCCATGAACGGTCATATGCTTTCTCTTGGTCGAGAAATATGGACACAAGGTGGTTCCTCCTGACAAATGTGTTGCGTCTCTGGGTTTCCAATGAAACGAGGTTATCAAAAGTAGATCTACCTCTACGAAAACCACTTTGCAACGGGGAGATGCATCCTTGTTTCTCTAGTTCATACACAAGACGAACATTGACCATGCTATCAAAGATCTTACAAAGACAATTTGCTAATGTAATCAGCCTGTAATTCAGAGGGTTCGATAACTCTTTACCGGGTTTTAAGATTGGAATCACAATAGCTTCACGCCATTCTGAAGAAAACTTGTGCTGAATCCAAATTATCTTAAATAACAGTAAAAGATTTGAAAGAGAAGTTCTACTCAATTGGGAAGCATATTTTATGTCATTCCATCTGGCCCGGAACTGGTATCAGGCATCTTGGATAATGCTGTTTTCAATTTGCACATTCTAAAATCACAGTTGTATGAATTAGTGCTTCGTTCATTAAAACGCAAAGGCAACCGTTCTGGGGATTCTTAATTGCCAGGAAATCAGGATTATAGGAATCTATTGCGGAAACTTGTGCGAATGTTTGGCCTATAATATCAGCTAAGTCTAATGGAGCAGAATGCATCTCACTTCCTATTTTTAATACAGGGATGGACGATTCACTATAAATTCCATTTACGGCCTTTACTTTCCTCCATAAATGTTTACTAGATGTAAAAGATGTAATAGATGATACAAATTTTATCCACGATTCCCTCTGAGTACGACGGTGAATGCGACGAGCTAGCGCTTTGTCTCTTTTAAAAGCGACAAAGTTCTCATTTGTTGGGTACCTTCGAAAGATTTTCCATAGTTTTTTTTTCTCTTTGTGACTGTCACGGCAAGCTTCATTCCACCATGGTCTGAGAAATTTTTTTGCGCATGGGGAGCTCTTTGGGATGGTGGTATTTGCGGCATTTATTAGTGTATTGACTGCAATTTGTATTTCTTCCGATATGTCTGATGTACTGACTATAACCTGACTGATATGTGCCAATTGCATGAACGCAACCCAGTCTGCTCGCTGGAAAATGTAAGGAGGAGGGCATACGGTTGCATTTCCTCTGTCAGCATATGAGATGATAACTGGGAAATAGTCATTATTGTATAAATTTTTCTCAACAGAAAATGTCATCAATGGCAAGAGTGCAGGAGTGCATATGACCAGATCCAGACTATGAAAAGTACGTGTGGGTCCATGGAAGTAAGTCTTCTCTTCAATATTGAGCAAGCAGAGAAAGCTATCAGCAATGAACTGCTCAATATGTTGCCCACGAGAAATTGTACTATCCGAACCCTACAACGTACAATGGATGTTGAAATCGCCAAGCAGGATAAAAGGTGGAGGAAGCTGATCCATTAAGTTGTCTTGTTGAGGTATAATATCATTAGGTGGTAAATAAATACACCAGACTGTGACCAACGTTCGCACATGAACTTGTACAGCCACAGCCTGAAGAGAAGTAAGCAAGTCGAGAGGCTTGCTCGGATATAGATTTGAAGTGAAGATACAGACAACACCAGAACTGTGAGAAGCTTTGTCTGTATCTTTCCAACAGAGTTAAAACCACGTAATTTAATGGCAATATTGGGTGTCAAGACAGTTTCTAGGACACCAATACAATTGGGATGAAACTGGTTGATGATAGTCTTGATATCAAAAAGTTTGGAACGAATGACGCGACAGACGGCATTTCCAGGAGACGAAAGTACCCATTAAGAAATAGTTTTTGATGAAGAAAGAGAACGTGCATTTGTTGGAATTGCTAGGTCTTCGAAACTCATATCAAGTGAATCTTCATCCTCAGATGGATGGAGTTTAAAATCTGTGCTGTTTAGCGCGTCACCAAAAATGGTGGTTAGATCCTTATGAACGATATACCTATTTGCTAACCCCAAAGCGACTGAATTTCGGAGATTAGTTTTTTTTTTTTTTTTTTTTTTTTTTTTAATTTTACGAAAAGATCTTTTTGCGAAAGTCCACGTTTCGTGAGTTTTAGCGTCAGTGAGGTCTGTGGTTTATTCTTACAGGCTTTTCTGTATGTTGCGAGATCTGGTTTAGAAGATTCTGGAGTATTTCTGGTTGAGCTCTCAGAATCGGATTCAGGTGTTTTTTCTGAAGGCTTTGTTGTCGAATTCTGTTTTTTGCAGTTGGTACAGGAGCAGTTTGAGCAAAAGGTTTTTGAACAACGGAAGCATAGCTAATTCCAGGAGTAGGAGTCTTTCAACCCGACGCCTTGCTTCTGGATACGTTAAATATTCTTTTATTTTTGTGGTAATGATTTCTTAGTTCAGTTTCCAGCGGGAACAAATTCGAGAGTAACAGGGATGGTCGCCACCACAATTAGCGCACTTTTCTTCTGCGGTACATTGTTGGCTATCATACCCTTTTTCGGCACAACGGGAGCAAGTGACTGTCCACAGGCAATTAGCCTCCAAATGGCCAAAACGCTGGCAATGGAAACACCTTAATGGATTGGGAATGTATTGACGAATTGGTAACTTTATGTAACCTGCATATAAGGATTCAGGTAATTTGGGACTGGAAAGGGTGAGTATATAATGTTTTTTCGGTAAGAGTTGGCCATCTCGTCAAATTTTAATTTGACGAACATTAGTCGCACCTTGCATCTATAATTGAGAACTTATTTCTTCTAGAGGAACGTTATATAATTCTACGCAAGTTATGACAAATTTGGAGGTTTAGCGATGTATGAGGGCTCACAGAAACTGGTATGGCGGTTAGAGCTTCCAGTTTGAGGATAAATCGTGCAATTTTTTTGTATCGACTTCTACTAGTAAGTCATCAGAACGCGTTTTTCCTATTGAGATTACTGATCTTATTGTGATTATAACCGACGTTAGCTGAGATAGCTTCTTCGACCAGAAATGGTGAAACGGAATTGAAAGTTTCTTACGTTTCTGAAACATGATTAATAACAAAAAATTTGTCAAAAGTATTAAGAAGCAGTGTTAGAAAATTTGATTACTTTTGCCCACTGTAGGGATATTTGGTGCCAGGCAACATGCGATATGAATAACATTACAGGTCCGACGGCACCGTCCACCACGTATCCCAAGAAGGGAAGGCAGCCACCGGCTCTGGCCTTTACCAGCCTCGGCATTTACCTTAGTGCTGGCAGAACCTATACGCTCAGAGTTACCTCCGGGGACAGTGACCACCCTTAACGACAAGCCCAAGGAGGAACCCCTTCGCTTGATCCCTAGCAGACTAACCTCAGACTCAGGTGACTAGCTACAAGCCGATTGATACACTGGGGACCACAGTGCACCACCCGTCTGTCTAATGGGTCGCCACGCACGGCCAACCAGTGGGGTTTTTGGCAGTGTATGAGAAGCAAGAAGCAAACATAGCGACGACATCTTCTCATGGAGAGCTCCCTCGCTTGCCGTCGAGGAATGGAAGGAACAAGTAGACAGCAGAAGGCGGGCGTAGGGGAGAGTAAACGCAAAAAGAGTCAAGATTTCTGGGTACCTCGGGATTGGGAAACCCATACTCACCTATAACAGGTGAGCCCCTCAGGAGAGGCGTGCATCTGAGCCAAATTCTTTGAATAAATGTTCATTTCGCTCGTGACAGTGAATTTCGATTTTTAAGAATTGTAATAAATCCGAAATAGTATTTTCTCTTTTAGAGTATATTTTGCGTGAAAATTCCAATGATAATTCCCTGGGAATAGATTTTAACAATATGGGGTGTAGTAAAAAACTATAACTGTTTGGATAAACATCATTATTTTCTAAACCGCGTATATGCGTTCCACATATAGAATATATTTTGCGTAACGACTTAACATCGTTTGCTTTTCGTACAGGATTTAAATTTAGTAGTTGAGACATATGAGCATCAATAATCACCTCGCTTCTACCGAATCGTTCTTTTAAAATATTTATCACAACATCATAATTTTCTGCTTTTAAAGCTAAGCCACGAACAGCCATTTCAGCATCGTTAATTAAATAATATTTCAAGTAATTAAATTTTTCCACATTGCGAAAACTTGAATTTTTATGTATGGCTGTATCAAATTGAGAATAAAAGTCCTTAAATTTCAGAATGTCTCCATCAAATTGAGACATTCGTAATCTCGGAAGTTTGACAGAACATTGTCGAGGGTTTAATATTTCTATAATTGATAGTTTCGCTTTCCTTTTCTCGTAAAAGTTTCTCAGCTCGCCTTTTCCAAGTTATCATTTGATCCCTGTCTCTTCTTGTTGCAGTTCCACTTCGTTAGTCAGATCTTGTTCTTTTCACAAATTTAAAATTTCCGAGTCAAGTTTCTTTAGTTGATCATCTTTGTCTAATAATTTCGCTAACAGTTCTTCGATTATATCTAAGGATCTTTCATGCGTTCTGTTTATTTCCTGCTCTAGTTGTTTAAAATGTTCTGTTGCCGCCTTTCAGACATGTGTTCTATTTTTTTTCAAACATTCCAGATCCATTTTAGCTAATTCGCATTTTAGTTTTAGTTTCGCATCTAAAGGTATATCCGGTCGAATTGGGCATTTCCCGGGTTTCGGCACCAAAAATGATTAGACTTCATTTCGAGTTCAAGTTCAATTCAATTAGCCAATAGAATAATTCAAAAGCTCTTACCTGTCCGAAAGGAACTGAAGACAACTAGTGGATTTTCACATTTTATTCAGGAACAGCTAGCATATTTACAGGAAAGCTCACAAAGACAAAGCAGCACAACTAGACATCACAGCGTACACAACAGGACTCACCTCATATAAAAAAAAAACACAGAGGAGGACACAGCGGCCTCGTGCGGAAACTCCTGGACCTCAAGGGATGTAAATAACATCATAACAAAGGGAACCCGAATTAACTAGACAAAACTCGTTCTGACAGCGTTAGGGAGAACCCTTTCTATTCGTGTTTTGACTGATTAATCCTGACTGATTTGATTCTATTTGAATATTGTTTAATACTGTACCATTATTACAAATTACTTATTCGACAATGCAAACTATTGTGATACTTGGAATTGAAAATTGAATTATTTTCCGTACAAAAACATCGCTTTGAAGAACAATCTTTGTTACAAGAACATATGGCGAACACTTGTCCAATTCCTATAGCTCCTTTTCTGATTGCTGTTCTCAGCGGAATTTCGTGATTTGGTACTCGTTTCTAAGTCAAATAAATTTGCGGCGATACATCGAATTCAGATCTGAAAATCAGTAAATGTATGAAATTTTTGTATCACCCTTTTTAGCTGTAATATACTGTATAAATACTTATAAAGTTAATATAAATAATAGCCATATATTTATTGAATAAATATTGAATTAATTAAGTTTAAATATAATTTCTTACCTCGAATAAAGTTTATTCAGAACTCCATCTTTAGTGCCAAATTTATACAGGTCATCTTCATTTTTTTCAAGCACTACACCAATGAGATTTCTCAAATCAGCTTTTGCAATATCGACATCTGGAATGGGAACATCAACTGAGGATGTGTTGCATCGGATAGTTTTTTTCATTCCTTTGGGTTTCTTTATTAAAATTTCTTTGGCGTCCTCTCTAATTAGAAAAATGTTGGTCGATTTACCAGCAAGTATTTGCTACCCTCATTGTGCGTATTCTGTTTCTTGCTCTTCTGCATTCATGTCCTCGAAAATTTTCTGAAGTTCATCCTCACCTTCAATAATTTTTATAATATCTAACGGTAAGGTTATGGTTATCATTCCAAATCTTGGTTCAATCCCAAACATAGATTTGTACGGTGATTGTTTAATTTCTGAATGTAGAGCTCTGTTTTACATGAATTGGATCACTCTGTAATTTTATTATTCTCCAGCCATGAAGCTAACTTATTTTCTAAGTCTAGATTGGCCCTCTCAACATGAACCCTGTGACTGGCTATTACGTGGTTTCCCATGAACACTCTTCAATTCTGTCCAATATATACATAACTGCTCTATAATGGAATTTACAAACTCTCTTATATTATCAGATTGTTGTATACTAAGAACTCTAAATATCAAAAAGATATCAAGTACTTGTAAAGCAACTTCTTCAGTTCTTTGGCTTTGAAGTGTCCAGTAAAACAAACTTTGTTAAACCATAATAAACCTAAATTCACTGTCTTTATTGCCTTGTATCACAATTAAATCCACTTGACAACGACTATTCATTTCAGAATGAATAATAGGTGTAGAAACCAAACCTTCCCTTTATTTATTTATTTTTATTTTTTCTGTTTATATCTTTCTAATACGTCGATAAAAAATGAGTATCATCTCAGTAGTTTTGTTAGCACATTTCTTTCAAGTTTCAATTTTAAATCTGTCTCTATCCACATGTCCTATGGCCACATGTACATATTCGATAGCATCAAAAATTTATTCAAACTGTAAATTATATTTTATGGGCTCATTTGAAAAAACCCAACTTTTTTACTCCATTGATTTCCCGAATGTCAAAACTTTTTAATCTGCGGTACTGAACGGAAGTCATGCTAATGGCAAATTTTGCTTCAGCCTAAGATAAGAGAGTGTTCTATTCATCACGTGTTGTAACTTTAAAGTTATTCAGTTTTTTTTAATGTCAAAATGTAATTGTTCAAGAAATCGATTTTTCCATATTTTGACACAGAAAGCATTAACATTTTCTTCACTCATCGTAAATGAGTTAACTGCACAACAAACGTTCCAGCATGAGTAAAACTAGACGACTACACTTGCTTTGAAGATATCACAATCAAAAAAAATCTAGATTCATACTATTTTGACTGGACAATATCTGAAATAACTAGAGAAAACGGGTTCCTCCTAGCGCTGTCAGTTAGAACGCGTTTTCCCTAGTTAATTCGGGTTCTTCCTAGCGCTGATAATTAAAACGTGTTTCAACTAGTAAACCTTGACCATGGCTTCTATTCCTTAAATATTAATCATAGACATATACTGCAAATTACAAAGGTGCGTAAAAAAAGGTGTTAAATGTTATGAAATCGATTAAAATTTTCAGGAGATTAAACTTCAAAAAATACAAAATTCAAATTTTTATGCTGTTCCCGTACAAAGAAATTCCAAGTGAGTAAAATGTGTCCCATTCTCTAATAAGATCATGTACAAAATTTCAGCAATTTATCACAAAAAGTTATCAAATATATGAAACTACATAAATTCTCACTTTTCGAAGCCTGGGTATGAGTTCGCAAAGAGGAAAAATCATGTCGGATGTTCGTGTTTTAGTGCTCGTACAAAAATTAATAAAGAAAGTAATGATTGAATAAATAAATAATAATTATGCTATATATTGGTTAAAAGTATTAAAAATTTGTAGAAATAATAACTTAAAGGAAAGATAAGTTTTTTACAAGTTAATGTGCTATTTTTATGTTATATTCTATAATTCATGATGAAAAATTTTAAAGTACTTTTCAGGAAGCATAGATTTTAAAATCTGTATTTAAAACAAAAGATATAAAGCATATTTAAATTTCCTTATGATGCATTCTGCGAAGCGTCATTTACACTGAAGCTGTAAACATTTGCATTTCAATTTGTGATTGACCCTTCACGAACTTGTTTTAACATAGAGAGTTTTCATGATAAAAATCTGAAATTTTGTACGTGACCTTATTAGAGGATGGGGCACATTTTAACCATTGGGAATTTTTTTGTACGTGGTCTGTATAAAACTTTAAATTTTGTATTTTATGAAGTTTGATTCCCTGAAAATTTTAATCGATTTAATAATATTTTGCACGTTTTTTTTACTCAATTTTGTAATTTACAATATATATCTGTGATCAATATTTAAGGAATAAAAGACGCGGTCGAGGCTTTTGAGACACTCTGTATAT
>JAPMOR010051366.1:12789-38362 GCA_026543865.1 Argiope aurantia
AATAACAATTTATAATTAACGTTATTTTTGTCAGGAGCATATAATATTTTAGGCTTCATGCACCCGCCCTTTTTTTCATCTGATTAGATTGTATCAGATGTTGAATTCTGTGAGGAGCGAATTTTTCACTTCTCATTTTACAAAAAGAATGTATGCCTGTTTGTCTTAGAGTTTCCTTTCTTTTCAAGATTTTTCGCTTTAAACATTTACAAATAAAATAGCAGCCTAAAAATTTAATCGTTTTAAAATTATATCGTTGTTGTTAAATCATGCTTAAGATTAGAATGAACGAAAGACTCATACTAATGGAAAAGTATTACAATGTCGATATACCAGTATGAAACTGGAGCGCCCCAAAATAACTTAAAATAGAAATTTGATTTTAACTCTAGTATACGAGGGGGGGGGGTTATCTTCCGGAATAGCTTTCATAGGACATTGGTTCTCATTTGTGTTTCGTTTAGAGAAAGGCGCCCAAAAGCCAATCAAATCATGACTAGCAATTCTAGCACACGGTCCTTCAGTTTTTAAATAGCATTGGCATTGCTAATGCTGACGAGCATACTCAGGATAGAACCCACGACCTCCTTCGTCAGATTACGATTCCTTAGACATGTTTTGAATGTAATTAAGCCCCTAGTCTATTAATTACCCACAAATCTATACAAATTTCTATTAATTTTTTTGCAAATCAATTTAAAAAAATAAGTTTATTAAGAAGGAAAATCATTTATGTATAAAACAATATAAACATGATAATTTTAATTTTTCGGAGGTTTGCACAATAATTCATGAGTGAAAATAATATAAACACAAGACTCAAAATTATCACAATTATTATCATTTCTTCGGAAACTTTAATATGTAAAATCGATTAGAATTCCTAATTCCCATTTAATATTGAGCCAAAATTGCACCAAATGTCTATTAATCTGGCACAAGGAAAATAATTTTTATTAGTTATTTTAGAATATTTTTATGAAATTCTCATAGATTTTGATATAATAATATAATTTTTTTAGTATTGGTGATAAATTATTAACTACAATATTAAGAATAAAACTGATTTCAAAAATTACTGTATGAAAACGTTTTGAATGTATTAGAATGCTTAGCGAAATAAGCATCAAAAATTATAGTAATAGATTTATCCCACAAACACAAAAGAAATTTGAAATCCAAAGTGAATCAAATATGATAAAGGGCATTTTCATATCCTGAATTTAATATAAAAGTATTAAAAAGTTTCAAAGGATTTTTTTAGACACTATTTCTATTTTTTCCTGAAAAATCATAATTTTAACATCATGATAGAGTATTTCTATACTTTGGTTTCTTTCAGTGATAGAATATTTCAATCTGAATGAAATAACATTCATTTTACTGAAATTAATTACCTAGATTCCAAAAGAGAGTAATTCATCACAACGTAAAGTGCAGCCCCGGAAAATATGCATAAAAACATCGAATTGCTCTAAAAGATTAAAGATACATTTGAAAAATATTACGACAAAAAAAAAATGAAATGTGTCCACTAGAATCCAACGCATATTCTTACGTCATCAGATTAACTCCACCTCTTATTCTATCCATATTTAATTCGTCAACTTGATTCATGTTTCTTAGTTTCCCGCTTTTTTTTTCTATTCGAAAAGGTGGAGCTTTTTCCATGATTAGAAACGAAGTGATTGGGACAGGTGAAACGACCTCATTGGCTCAGTTGGGAAGGTCAACCAAAGTCACACGGAAGCCAGGAGTGTATCGGTTTTGCTTTTGTACTTTTGTTCTGCTTCGTACTATGCCACACGTACTCGATGCATATACTCAGGCATAATGCAGAGCAACAATTCTTTTACTCACTATTAAAGAGAGAAAGCACTTCGAAAAATTAAATTTTCATCTATCTAATATATTCACCTCACTCTCTTTTTTTCTTGATTTTTTCAGCGTTTTTTCCCCTCTGTATTGGTTATTAACATGGTGTCTGCTTTACTGGAGAAATGTAACAAATTCTTGTCTGGGTGAAATTTATTTAGCAAATGGTGCATAACAGATTTTTAATTTATTTAATTTTTTACTTTTCCAAATTTCAGAAAATAATGCGCTATAGCAGTTTTTTTAATATTCTTTCTGTTGACTTGTAGTGAGTTTTTCCTTCAGACCTACATCGCTAAATTTTTGAAATTCAGTAGATTGGTTTATTCCAGAACATATAATTATAACATTTTTCATGTTAATATATTGATATAAATGTGTTCTTAAAAAACTGTCGTTTTTAAATGTATTTATACTACAGTGGCTTCCATATGAGCTAAATTTTGTGGAGGCAAAAAATTGACAGTTTTAATAGAAGATGAACAATTTTAATAATGCTTCAGAAAAAAATGTGACTCAAAAATAGTTTTGTTTCAATAATTAAAATGTTAATTCAGTGTTTTTCCTTAAATGTAAGGCATTTTGGAAAATAAATTAAATGGGCATTATATTATGTCATGATTTTCTAAAATTTTCTGATGTTCGAAATAATGGAAGAAATTATTATGATTATATTGAAGTGGCATGATCTTTGAATGATGCACAATTTTGCTATGAAGAAAGCATTCAAAAAATGTAAAAGTTTCATAAAATGATTTAAAACTAACAAATAATCATTCATTCAAGCCAATTTTAATATTATTTAGATAATTATTAATAGCAAATTATTATTGAATATCAAAAAATTCTGAAACTTGCATTTGTTATTATAAATATTATACTATTTCTTTAAAAATATCGAAGTGCAAGCGGACTAATATTACCGTTAGGAGCATGAAAGTTTCTGTTTCAGTAAGAATTCTTTATATACATATATTTTTATTTCCAGACAAACTAATTTGAAAACATATATTATTGTTCTATTTCTTATTTTAATAAAATAGGAAATAGAATTTGTAAGTGTTTTTAAAAAAATCAAAAATAGCATTTTTTCAGACCTTGAAAATAATTTTCAAAATAATTTTATAGAAATGATAAAATTAAGTATCCTGTATTAAGTATTCCAAATTCGGAGCAATTTATATTACGAAATGAATCTGAAAACTTAGATTGTAACATTTTGCAAGATGAATGAGGCTTTAGTCTGTTGGCTGGCTTTGTAATATGAGTCAGAAATCCAGAAAACATTCACTATGTATGTGAATTGTTTAAGGTACTAAATACATATTTTTTGGTACTTGGATGCTGATACAGGAACTCCATATTTATTTTTGAAATCATTAAATCTTTTAAGATTATTATTAGATAAAAATTATGTAGCAAATCTAAAAGACATACGATTTAATACATATAACTATATAAGATGAAAAGTTTTAATTACTTTATTATTTCTACAAACTGAGAACAAAAAGATAAAAAACATTAACAAAAATCAGTTTCCAAAAATGAGGTTAAACAACTTTCTTAAATTTTATTTCTCAAAACAATAACAAAATTAATGGGACTAAATTAAAATAAATTATTTTAGAAATAATTATAACTATTTTAGAAATATTTAATAACTATCGCGGTCAGAATATTAATTTATTTAAAAAAATATGATTCGATATTTGACAAATGTTATATAATATTTTTCATGTCATTTTCTTTTTTTATGGTCAATTAAATTATTAAACAGTTTTAAGGTACTTTTCACAATGGATAAACTGGCGTCTAGTAATCCAATGCTTCCATATTTAAAAAATATTTTTTAAACATATAGAAATAACTTCATTGCATTCTTGCATCTTTAAGTAATCTCAATGCAGGTTAAAAAAAAATCAGCTTAAAAATTTAAATACGAGTGTCGTTTTTTCAATAGTACGTTTTATTTCATTCAAAGAAGAAAATAAAACACACTTAACCTTTAAATGGTTTTTATATGTGATCACAGTCTTTATATCAAACGCAAAGAGTTTTTCGAAAGGTTTTAAATTTTAAATCTAAACTTTTAATTATTTGAAAAAGAAATGGGTCAGTTATCTGTTTTCTTTCATTAATAGTAGAATTTTTTAAATTAAAAATAAAGTCTTAAGCTGAATTTATTTTCAAGGAAGATGTGAATAAAAAAAGCAGAACCATTTGCTTCTTTAAGCTTTTCGTTTGTTCTAGAATTCGTTTGAAATTCTTTTCCTACCCTTAGTTTCCTTTCATTTGTAAATTATTTTCTGAATATCTAGCTTAAAGGACATCTGAACCATTTTAATTATTTTAAGATGTGAAATATCTAACGAAACTTCTTATGGCATTCAATTAATATTCTTGTAATTCTTAATTGCTTAAGTTTTAATATTTTTAAAGTTTTAATATGTATTATATAAACGTAAAATTTGCTTCATTATGTTTGTTAAAAACTGCTGAGAAATGAGAGAAAAAAAACATTTGTCTGACATAAATGAGACATAGTTTTATATAAACTTATAAAACCAGATTATTCTGATTGAAGTAATAATCTTCTGTAAAACTGTATAGAAACTTATTTTCTTGATTATTGTTTTGTTATTAATTATAACATTGCTTTCTCTGCGTAGTCACTTTCATGGTATGGAAGAGCGTTTTTCAGGTCACTCTAACGGATGTATCCATGACGTTCGGCCTTGGCGATGGAATTGACGACAGAATCAGAAATCGTGAAACTGCAAGGATTTGGTAATATATTGATGAGGAGAGAAGATTATAACATCCTTCTAGAACATTCGGGATCCCATCATAGAGGTTATATATATTGAAAGACGGAGAGATGCAGTCAGTAGTCAAAATACTGGTTATGCGAATTAAGTTCAAGCGAGTAGTTGAGCGACTTCTCTCTGAATATTTTCGGTTGCTACTGGTGTTTTATACTGATTTGATGCTTGTGTGTTCCTGTTTATTGCAAATACCATTTTATGTCGCCTTTTCTGGGGTTTATTTCTTGGTTTCGTGCTTTCATGTAGAATAATTCTCTTTGTCTGTTACTGAGCCCGTTGGACTTTTTTCGTCGTATACCCACGAAACAGATTTTGGATTTTATTTAACAACATATATAATTTATCTTATTCTGTGCATAATACTGCAAATGTGTGCTTTTGATTTAAACTTTAAAGAAAGCAAAATCACAAATAGCCGGAGTAACGAAAACATGAACCTTCGAATCTCTCTTTATCTTGTTTAAATCATTATTCGTATTTCAAAAGGCATACGGCATTGAATATAAAATCAAAAATATTAAGTAGAAATGGAAAAAGAGACAGGGAGAAGACATGCATAAGTAAAATCGATTTTAAAAAACAAACTTTTATTAATGTATTAAAAGGTAGTTCTATTTATTTTTTAGTCTTTAGGCTTTTAATTTATAATTCACTAGCCGCCTTTGGCGACCAGCCGGTTCGTCAGTATTACCGCTCGCTACAATTTTCAATTAAATATTTTAAGTAACTGGTCTCTTAATAGATTTTCAAACAAAACATTTTTAATCTTCAAATTTTGATAGTCATACCAAACTTATACTGTTGTTTAGATCGTTTCGTTCAATTTACAATATATATTTTGCTAATTTGTTGTCATTTCCGGTAAACAACTTTAATTTAAAGTGGAAATGATAAAATTGCAATTAATGTAAAGATATTTTTTAATAAAACCAAGCGTTTTATTTATCATCTTTATTGTTACTTACTTATTTATGATTATTATTGAATGTGAGTATTGCATACAGAATCGCTCGGTATTTAAGTCTTATGTGAACTACAAAATATTTTTCATAATTTATGTAATATCTCAAAGAATAATTCAACAAAAACTTCTCAGATTCAGCATAAAATTCAGTTTTTAGTTTTGCTTTGAAAAGGATTGAAAAGAAATCAATAATAATATTTTGTTCCAGCCTATAAATATATTTCAAAAATTATGAAGTCTAAATTCAATGCAGTAAGGTATCATATTCTGAGAAATATTCTGTACACACCAAATTTTAAATAAATGAATGAATGTTTCTATTTTCCACGATCAACTAAGACTTATTTATGAAGTTTTCAATATTAAAAATTTAGAAAAACTCAACATTTTCATAATCTTAGGCCAATTAATCTTGAGAAACCTGCGCGCTGATTGGCGTATTTTCTTTGAAACGATCGATAGAAAATCTAAAATTATCCTTTTTTATTGAATAGTGATATTCAAATTTTCATAAATCAGCCAGTTTAAGTGATTGATTTAGTTGATTGGAAATTAACTCTTTTTATTTAAAATATTAGTGTTTCAAGAATATTTTGTTAATCGTGATTTCCACAGCAGAATCTTTATGTAGAATCAAAAATTAGTTATTTATTAGAGCATTTATTGAATCAAGTTACATAAAATATAATCATTTTCCATTTAGACCATTTTAGCATATCTGTGTCTTACTAAAGGTTTACAAATTAGCTGTGTGGCCCCGATTTGAATCTATATCCTGTTCATATTAAGCAAAACTTGCCTGAAAATAAAACTGATTTATTGGATTAATAATATTGAGAGTGTAAAAGATCATAAAATAATTTTTCTTGAATTTATTTTTTAGAAAAAATAATATTTCATATTTATTTCATTTCCTACAGACACGTGCCAAAAATTATATTTTTGCAGATTTAATTTCTAAAAAGATTTAATTTATTTTTAATTGGAGCTTTGATCAATGTGATGGCAACACTTTGAAAAAAGCTAATTTTTTCCCATGAATGCGAAACGTGCTCGTGCAGCTTAAATTTTATTTTTATTTTGTACGAAAAAAATTGTTGAAAAATATAGTTGAAATATTTATTTAAAAATTCATAAAAAATAAAAATTTAATTTTAAGATGAAAACATTGGTATCATTCTAAAGATAAATGTTTGATCTTTAACTTGATGTAAAAATCCTTTTTGTGCGGTAATATTTTTGGAAGTTATAGCAGAAACACGCCAAAATTTCGCTTGATTTTTAAATAAATAAAATTCTAATTAAAAATTCGAAAAAATAACCCCCAGGTGCACATTCCCGGCCTCCAAGTTATACACTTGCCAAATTTGGTAGCTGTAAGTTGAATGGTCTGACCTGTAGAGGGCCAACACACACACACACACACACACACACACATACACACACACACACACACACACACACACACACGCACACACACACACATTGAGTATTATTATAAGTATAGATTATTCTTATAAAAACTCTGGATTGAGCTAACTCAGTCTTGCTTTAAAAGTAACGAGACTACAAATTTTCCAAATTTTTATCATTAAATATCTCAACTGAGTTTTGTCAGCAAATTTATCTTTAAATTACATTTGGTTCTCTGTTACTAGCATTGAAAAAGCTAATGACAGAACTCACTTGTCATGGGTTATGCAATAAATATATTAAAATTTTTTTTAAAAAAAATTAAATGCTGAATATGTAGACTGCGCAATACTCAATGTTATAAAAATAATTTCTGTTGTTTATCAATGAATCAGAAAAGTGAGCGAAATCCTGAATTCAGCGTGACTACAGTCAAAATTGAAAGCAGAGCACAGTTTTTGGATGTTTTTCGTAATTATATAGTCATATTAAATAGAGCAGTAGATAACATGCTGTTAACAGATTCACTAGTAATACCAAACTTCTTTAATCTAGTTCAAAGTGTTTCATAGCTCATAGGAACAAAGGCGGAAAAAAAATAATGGTGGATAGATATCAAACAAAACAAATCGCGTACAAATCTACCATTTGACCAAATTTCATTTATTCAGATTCGTTTTCTATTCTTGAATTGTCCTGTTCACAAGCATGACAATAGAAATAGGTTATAAAACTATCTAAAATAAGTTATTTTGTTTTTATGCACAGATTTTTTTAAAAAGGAGAAATTAACGAAAAGTTTGATTTTTTTTAATGATTACTTTAGATACTTGGTATTCGAGAGAGTAAAACTATACATCCTCTTAAAAGTGCCGTACCGGCCAATTTCTAAGAAATCTCGGAGCTGAATCTTTTAATGTTTACTTAGGATTCTAGGTATACGAGTGAGTAAAATTGATACTATTCATCATCATCTTAAAAGGACCATATAGACCCAATTTTTCAAAATCATTGAATTAATCATCGAGTTGAATATTTTAATGATTACAAATACAATCTTTTAATTATTACTTAAGATGCTTGATATACGAGTGAGTAAAATTGATACCCTTCATCATCATCTTAAAAGTGCCATATCGGCTCAATTTCTAAGGAAGGATACCTTTGCAAATAGAATATTTACATTTTTTTATAACTATCTATCATAGAAGTGTTGTATATTTCTTCAGAAATACTACCGAATTAGTATATATAATCGTCCACTATCATCAGTAACGCTGAGGGGTGTTACAAATATTCCTGCTTTTATGCTTGGAGTCATTGCCGGATGAAAAATCCCAACTTCTGTTTTGAATCCTAGTAATTGATTCAGGGTATTTTTTAAAGTCTTAATTGACTAATTTAGCGATGAAAAATTAAACAGATTTGCAGTAAGAAAGCATAAATAAATAGCAAAGATAAATGAGCTGAGGTCTATATTTTTTATCATTTCACATTTATTTATGAAACGGATACCGATTACGATTTATTACAGACCAAATTGAAGATCATTGTTGTTATTTTAGCATTTCTCAAAATCTCTATTAGTTATTGTATTTTAATTTTGTTAGTGTATCACAATTCGTTTTAATTCGATTAGTTTTCATTCGAATTTTCTTGAACATCATGGATAACGAAGTTTCAATTGCTAGAAAACGAAACTTCTAGTGTTATTATATATTTACATCTAAAATATACTACAAATAATATTTCTTCTTATTTTTAAGAGCAATGCTAATGTGTATAATATTTCCTGATATAACTTTCGTAAGTTAATTTGTGACAATCAAATCTGAGATATTGTTAACAGCATAATAGCCAGTCTATACGGACACACCTCCTTTTCTCAATAACTGTATATTGTACTTGTCTATAACTTTATCTGGAATAAATGAATCTGTATGACTAATGTGACAGAACATCTATATGACTAATACCAATGACATTATTTCACCAGGATTAAGAGGAGATTGCGAAATACTTTGGTTAAAGCTATTAGAAAAATGCATTGATTAAGTCTACTAGTTGTTAGTCTATTAGAGCATTAAAAATTATTTTAGATTTTCTGTTTCATTTTAATAACATTTTATATGATGATACTTTTAAAAATTTATTATTATTGCCAATAGTATTTAAGAAATACTATTATGCCTCTAATTGACATTTAATTTATTTTTATATATCATTTAGTTTGTTTTCATAAATTTCTATTTAAATTGCCTTGATTTATTTTTTGAAAAAAATGAAATTTTGTCACCTATTTTTCATTTATTTTCTAGTATCCTTGTTTTTTGAAGTTATTATCATTTATATATTCAAGATGACAGTATACAATTTTAATAATTTTTAAATCAGAAATTTATCAATGGATTAAATTAAAATTTTATTCGATGTCATTTGTACCGTTTACTAGTTATTTTTATGGGAAAAAAGATTTTAAGCTTCCATAAGGGTTTTAGCAAGGAATTCTAAATTTAAGACCGTAAAAAATTAAAATAAAAGATTTCCACTTTTTAATAAATACTTTTAGTGTGTTTTAAAACACATTTTAAAGAAAATTAAACTGTGCAAATTTATGTTGTTGTGAAATTATGAGCCTATGAACGATTTTTAACATTTTATCAACTAATACAGATTTTTTTAATAGTGTTTTAGTTGCAGAAAAATAATTCAAAGAAGTGTTAAATTATTTAGCCTCAAGTTTTTCTTGTGAAAACATTAATCAATATTATAATATCGTCTGAAGAAAAAGTTTATTTCTTTTTCCCGCAACATCTGACTTCGACAAAATAAAAATCCTTACTTAACCTTTCCCTTTGCCAAGAAAGAATTCAAGTACTTTTTCTTTATAATTTTGATTGGAAAGAAAGGTTAAAAAATAAAATAAAACTTAAGAAGTTAAATATTGACTTTGTTTCAATGAACCCTAATAAAAGCGCTTAAATATTTCTTATAAGTAAAGAAAAAAAAAAACGTTTTAAAATAGGAAAAAAAATTAATGAATTTTGAGTAATATTTGAATATTCATATGCTTCAACAAATTTAAAGTCCGATGGTTTTACAAGAAAATTGATAATGAACATATTTTAAATCATTTCAAGCGAAATTTAACATATTATAACTTAATATAAAAATGTATAATTATAGAAACGCCAAAAAAATGAAAAAGATGCGCATAATTAAAATAACTTTTCATGATTTTTAAAAAAAGTATTATTTATTTAAAAAATTAATTAATAATTTTTTAAAGCAGTTTATGATTCTGCATATTTAGAAGCTCAAGAATTAACATAGCACCAATAAAGTAAAAAAGAACATGTTTAAAATATTTACTTTTTTAAAAATTATAAAAATCACTAATAAAACATAAATTAATTAAAAAAATTTTTTGGAAATATGCTTTTAATTGATTGAAACTATTTATAAGAATATTTGTACAATTACATTTCCTTACGTTAAAAATAATTGGCATGATATATAGAAAAATTAATAGAAAAACAATTAATCAAATTCAAATACAGCAAAAAAATAATTAATATTAATAAATAATAATTCTTTAAATACCCGTTAGTATTTAATTACTAAAATATATACTTAAATACTGAAAATGTATTACACACGCACGCACACACAGTTTTTATTATCATTATTTAATAAAAGAACTGTGATAAAAAGCTAGGGAATCTTCTTATGGAGTTATTAAAACCGAATGCTCATCTATATACACAAAATAGCAATATGTGTTTTTTGATGAAAGTACACTGTATACAAACACGTATAAACATCATCAAACTTACATATACACATGTGTTTGTGAGTATGCTCGCAAACACATATATACATTCTGCTGTTTGGGTATTTGTATTGATATGAGTACAATATTTTTGAGTCTATTATAGTACGAAATGAAATTTTGTTATTTTCTTGCAATAATTTGTGGTCCTACTTTATTCTTTGAAAGATTTTTATGGAATAGCTTGCTTTATTTAATATGATGCCTCATCGTACGGGAAAATTCCACAATCGAATTTCGAAAGGAATTTTAACCACCTGGTCAATGTATAGAGCTTGCACCGTACTCATATACACAGCAACCTCTCTTTATAATCTGACATTTGTTCATTCCGGCATTCTCATTAATCTGCTTCACTTCTTGGAATGTATTATTTGGTGTTGACCCATTCTCCCATTTTAAAACTTGAAACTTTCGCTCTTTCAGTACATGATTTATCAGTTTAATGTGCTCCATAGTGTTTTTCTCCATAGTATATTATTGGTTGGCTTCCATATGCAGAAAAATATATTATTGTTTTATTTTTTGTGGTCTATGTGATTCTATAAGTTCGTAGTCTCTTTAAAATCTGACAAATGTCTAGTCTCTTATGTGTCGGACTAGAGAATATCTACTTTATGCCATACTTGCACATGTACAGAGACATACGCCAGCACATATTAACAATTCATTCTGTTATAATTTTAAACGTATGAATCGAAAAACAATATCATTCTTTGATAAGATATGAGAATAAAAGCAATGGCAGTGATCCCTTCAAAAGTTTTTCACATTCTCTGTAATAAAGGAGCTATTACCCCACCCCCCGAAATAAATTGTCGAACTTGAAATAGGCAGAGAACGCCGTGATTGGCATTGACGTACAATGAACCCTTGACCTGAATTTAGCGAATCTACCAAGTGATCGATAAATTCTTGGTATGCGATTAATACTCATATTTAAATCTTTTTGCTTTAGACATATCTTTAGAACCGATTGAAACAAAAATTTGGCAAAGAACTATCAAAATCACATTCCAAATTTGTTACATTTAAACCATTTCGCTCTTGGCATATCGCGTTTACGTGTTTCAGATAACACAGGCTGACAGACGGTGAACCCTTTGATGAATTTGGCTGATAAGTTGATAGATATCTTCAATTTAGATGTTAAATTTGTGTACTGAATATTATTTACACAGCGCTTTTAATTTTGTGTTTATCGTCTTATTTATATTTAAAAAATCGGAGAGAAAATATGAATAGATTGTAAACGAAATTTGATAGAAATCTAAAATTTTTGTTCTAAAAGCATATGCCAAATTTCATATTTCTAGCACAAAATATTTTTATCTTTGTAACAGGTAAATAGACGGACAGACAGATATAGATAATATAAAAAAATGTATGTTTTTGGATTCAGGAAGATTCTAAAACATTAAGATCTTTGAAATTCTCGCTTGAATTTTTTTTTTGGAGTTGGTAAGTTGGTTGTGCAGTGTTTTATGGCGCAAGAGACATGTTTGGCTATACTGCGCCAAGCAAATGATAAAATGATTTTTTTTTGTAATTACGATACTTGTATTACATTTCGTGCAGGAAAAAAATAAAAAAAAGGAGTGTAATATTTAGCTATTACTAATTAAAAGACGCATAAAAGTATTTCTTACTTTATTGAAAAATATGACATTAAACGAATTTTTTGGCAGCAGAAAAAGATAAAAAGAATCTAACAATAACTTGCAGGTACGATATATAAATATATAAAGATACCGAAAAATCGTTTAATGCTATCTTTTGTCATTTAAAGAATTAACAAGATAGCGGAGTACGGAACCTTATCTAGCCAGGAACATAAACTTTTATGAGTGCCATCGACAAGGGTTTATTTATAAATTGGAAGGGACTCAAACTGCTTTTATTTGCAGATGAAGTCAGAGATATCCCAAATGTTTATGTAAACTCCTTTTCCTTCTGACGTTCACAAAAGGCCGCGAAAGAGCTTATCTCGGGCAACAATAGCAGTGGTTGATAAATGTTACTACCTATTCAGTTGTTAATGGTTTTTGTTTGTATTTAGACTACTGGAATGGCAGCATTACTTTGTGTCAGAAGATTATTTTCCGTTTCTGTGTAAAAGAAATAAGTTGTGATGTTGTGAAAATTATTAAGAAAAGGACTTGTATAGAAACAAAGATATCAAACGCAGAATGCATACAGAATCTATTTTAGTAGTAGCCTGAGGGCTAATTTCAAAACTGTTAAAGTAAAATATATATTATCAGTTGGAAAAATGGTGTAAATTATATGAATAATTAAATTTTATATTGTTTGTGTCAATAAATGTATTGCTTAAAAATTATAAAGTCGAACCGTTTATATTATTCGATAATCCTATCCGTCATATTTCATAAAATATTTTTAATGCATTAATGTATGAAATTAAAATTGCTTCAATGTCAGCAACCAAATGACCAAATTATAAAGGTTTGAATACCGCTGTTTTGGAGGATTTTAGACTATTTTAAGTGCCGCACGAAAGAAGATAACTAAACTATGCAGAGACGGCTGTTCATTAGATTAGATAGAGGGATATTATACTGAATATTTTTTTAAAAAAATAATGTGTAAAATTGTTGAAAGCAAGATTGTTTTTAAGTGAAAAAAGACCTATTGTCTGCATTTTTAAAAAAATTTCACCTAGGAATGAATTTTAATTTAAATCAAGTATCTAATATATATAAACTGAAAATTTTTATTAGTTAAGGTAATGTTTTTTTAATTATTTTTTTTGAATTTTTAGAACATTTCATACATATATTTTTTAATTTCAAGATAACAGTACGGGAAAATGAAAGTGCCGACAAAGTCATTTTTTTCACCACGTTTCCGTTCTTATACATTTTGAAAGGTTCTTTTTCTTTTCTGTTAAATGGGCATTTTTGAATGGGAATTTTTGTTTTAACTGACAATGGAAAAAGTATAAAATTAAAACGCAATGTGAAGGAAAGGAGTGAATCCACCAGGAGACTTTTCTTTTTTCCTTTGAAACTGAAAGGTTAGATTTGAATTAGCAGAACAGCAGTTAAAAGAGCGGGAATAGTCTCCTCGAAATTTTCGCGCATACTCTCTAATGATGATATTTCTTGTGCCTAAAATCCCCCCCCCCCAAAAAAAAAAAAACATCAACAACAACCAAACAACCTAATGGTGATTTTGAGCCATGGGTAAGACCATGAACGCTATGAATGTTTAATTTTTATTTCCCATACATGGAACTTTATTATTATAAGAGAAACCGGTATTTGTGTATTATTAATCTCGTACCATCTGGGAAACAATAGTTAACAAAAGAACATATAGTGTGTCAACTTTTGAGATTTTTTTTTGTCCATTAATTGTTGGAATACGGTTAATACAATTACTAGAAACCCGAATATATATTCTGTGGTGAAAGCTTATAAGCCAGTTAACGGTTACGCTACCCGAGCAAATTGCTTTTGTATTGTGGTCATGTTACTGGGCTGCGAACCACAAGGTCCCAGGTTCTATCCCCGCTCATCACAATCCACCACAATTCTTTTACCCAACTGATTAAACCAAAATTTGACATAGAACTAGAATTAAAATCACGAGATCACATATCAAATTTCATTTATTTAAGTAGAGTATTTGAATTACTGCTTTTATTATGCAAAAAATATAGGCCCATAGATGGTCAACACTCTAAGGGATTTGATTTCAAATCTGTTGCAAATTTACGCTTTAAATGTATAATCTTTGAAGTGTTTCTAATACTTTTATCCATCTAAATCTTTTTATTTTGTAATCATCGTGTTTACTTGTACTCGGACATCCGTATTTCCACATAATGCATTTTGATTAAAATCTGATATAAATCAACAAATTGGTGTAAAGACTGTATACCCAATTTCACCTATTTAGCTCAAAGTCTATTTGAGTTGCCGTGTTCACAGACAGATAGTCATAGCTTCAGAAAGACGTAATTCTAAACTTGTGGATTCTGGGAGTTTTGAAATTTGGAGATTCGTCAAAATTTAGAATTTTAATTCTTTGACAATAACAGTATTTTTCCTTTTGTATACTTCATATAAGAGGAAGTAAAAAAGGAATCTTTTACTGATGATTATTGGTGAAATCTATCAGATTGTAAGCATGAGTACGAGTTGCATTATTCTTTGATGAGACGGTCCATCACAGCCAATTTCTTACAATCACATCTTACTATCCGTTATAGCCTACTAACCTATCTTAAACCCCCCGGGGGGCACCTCGAAAAGAAGATGAGATGCTTCCGGTATGGTGGTTGAATCTCACTACCCTAGAGGGTACTAAAAAAAGCGATGGATCTGGCTCTTTCCATCAATGACGGGATGTACTACCTTCGGAAAGGGTTGTACCGTGGCCGGTGATGGCCCTTAGGACTCAGCCATAGTTCCCGCCAGTGCTGCTATTGCGGCGGTCCGGTCATTCTGTTTTCTTTATCCGTGTGTCTTCGGACGGGTCGGAGAGTCAGTGATATGATATGTCTTACCTGTCTTAGATAATTGTAAAATTGGTCATTGGTCATCATTTACGGTAGCTCTGTAGAATTTCGTAACTTAAGGTTTATCAGAAATATTATTTATTAAAAATTTTTGTTACATCCTTCTTAAGTAATATAGATGTTCTTTACGAATAAAGCATACTATTAGAGTATATTTAATTACTTTTGCGGTGGTTACTATAATGTTTAGTTTCAGTTAAATAATTGCTGACAACATTTTTCTTCATTATGTTAATCCTACTTGCACATATCTGAACAAAATACTACATATATATATATACATAAAATGTAAATGAATAAAGTATATATGCAATAATGAAATTCTGTGCATTTATTTTTGTTAAATCACATATAAATAAAGTTTAATAATTGTCAATATTGAAATTAATTTTACGATCTTAAACGACTTTATTAATATTGCGTTTTATATAAAGTAAGAGGCTTTATTTAATAAATTTCAAAATTATTAAATGTAACCATATGAAAGCTAATTGTATCTAAAGCCATTTAAAACAACTCATAATGAAGTAATGTAAAATCCATGCATATAAACCGTGCCATGCCAACCATAAAAAATACAATAAAAAAAAAAACAAACTGCAAAACTTTTCATAACTAAGTTCTAATACTTTCCAAAAAAAAAAAACCCCTAGAAGAAGCATATAAATTCGTAGCAATTAAAATCTTTAATTTACGGTTTTCGTGTAATAATTACCCTCTCATTAAAAAAAGCAATTTTCAAACCTATAAGAAATTATCCACTAAGCGCACGTTTTCGAAATTTAATAACGGCAAACTTAATTCTCTGAGCTCTTCTAAAGAGCCCTCGGATCCGATTCGTACAACTTTCTTAATAACTATCTTATTTATGACCGATCCTCCGTAATAAAAAGCCGACCAACAACCAAACATAAAAGACGGAACGCTGCAGCAGAGCGGGATGCTCGAGCCTTTTCCAGTGTTTTTTAAGGCCTCCTTTCCCATCCGTATAGTTCCGGCGCCGTAGAGTCCTTTCAATTTTAGTAATCAAATCAATAAATTCGACTTCACTTATAACGATTCGTGGATGTTGACAGCTCAGAAAGAAATGTCCTCTGTGCTCGTTTTGGCGTTGTAATTTGGCAATGCTTTTTTAATATAATATATTTCAGAAACAAATTATTTAAGGGAAAATGTAAACCCCTTACGCAGCAGGAATCTGCTATAAGAGAGGAAGATAAAGATTTATAGTAAATAATTAGGAATAGAAGTTATCTTCTTAAAGAAAATTGTGCATTATAATAGTTATCAAAAATTTTTCAATAACATTCAATATTTCCCTTAAACCCCATGCATAAAAACACATGCACGCACACAAATGTGTTCGTAATCATATATTCTTTTATTATCATTATTTAATAAACTAGTTTTTTATGAACTATTGAAATTGATATGCAACTAAGTATATACAGGTAATGGATGTTATAGCAAGGCAATCATCTTCAAAAAATATATTAGAAATATTTATTTGTATACAAAGAAGTATTGTAGAATGCAAGAATTTTGAAATTTACGTTGGTCTAGCATTAATTAATTAATTCAGGTGAAGATTTCATTACTTTTTTAGGCAAAAGACAATAAAATCTTGGTGACAGTCTCACAATAAAATAAAAGTGACCGAAAAACAATTAAAAACAATATTTTATTCTAAACAAAATGAATAATAAATATATAGGTATAAAATAAAGAATTTTAAAATAAGTTGAAAGTGCTTTTGTAAGAACTTGAATTGCTAAAGGAAAAACAGGTATTAACATAATAAAAAGAGAGAAGCTTATATTTAAACGTCTTGCGTTTAGTTTTGTAGTATAGAATACGAAATCGAATCTTATTTTGGAAAGCACTATTTTAGAATGTCAGATTCAATCCAAAATTTCAAATTTTTGCAATTGTAATGTAAAGACTGAATGTTATATTTCATTCGTTTAGGTTTTCTTCGCTATTGAATGATCCAGTTCACATATACACGAGTAGACTGCAGGACAGACAATCTACCTTTTGGCATATTTGTTACAAAATTTGGCATAAATTTAGAATGCTTAAGAAACATATTATATGCATATTGTTAGTTCGAGTTTGTTGCGTGTTCCAGATATCAAATTCATAATAACATGGAAAGACAACAGATAAGAAAAATCGATTCTTAAGTAGATTCACCAAAAGTTGATACATTCTGTAGCTTCAGTCTAAACCTACATACCAATTCTTAGCAATTAAATTTGCCCAATTCTTTTGTGCACATATGCAGGAAGATAGAGAAGTATCTCACTCACGGATACGTTTAAATAACGAATTTCTTTTATCCAGATTTTTTTATTTTCGAATCATCAAATTAATTGTGTACAGACAGACAAATAATATACAAAATTCCAAAAAAGACCCGATTTTTGAATTCGAAAAATGTTAAAAAAGAAAATCTGGAATTCGAATTTTTCAACAATTACAATAATTCTACTATGCCTCATATTCAATAAAGTGTTACATAAATCACTGTTTAAAATAACAATGATTTATGTAAAAGGCGAGACTGTCATATTCATAACGTCACCTGTAACGTATAAGCCACGATAACACAAAGCTTCGAACTTAATATAATCATCTATTTATCATCAACACTAGACCATGACACATGCTTCAAAAGAAACGTTGAAAGTTGAGTTGCCTCTTTGAAGTTGACAACAAATAAATTGAATCGAGCCTTTACAATTAAATTTCCTCCCTGACATTCAGCGATATCGAGAGCAATTTGTGAAAATTAAGCATAGTGGAATTAATTACCATTTTGGCACAATTGTCAAGAGAGCGAGCCCAGTGCAAAGCGAAGCGGGGAAGTCAATATTTATCTTGCGTCAATCTCAGACTTGTTCAGTCAGAATAAATTCAACCTTCATTTGAATAAATCCTAGAAACGTAGCGGAATTGCGAAAATAGGCCTTAATTAAGTAACTAAATTAACATTTTTGATTATATTAAAACTTTTCCAGCCACATTAGTAAACGAAAGTGAGATATTTGCATCTTTTATTGTATAATATTGATCGGATTTATAAGAATAATAGACTAATTCTCCTTTAAACAAATAAATAGTTTTACTAAATAGATCAGTTGCATTTCATTTGTAAAGCACTTTGGGACGCAATTATAAAGGGCAAGAAGCGATTTATGTTCAGTTAGTTATAGTTTTTTTATTCAAAGAAGGAAACCATGGTACATTAAATATCATCACAATTCTTTCCAAGATTAATTGTCTAGTAATAATATTCCCAAGGTAAGGACTGTGGATTCAATACCAGCTGATACCAAATGTTATTTTACGGATGAAAAATTTTATATTATCTCTACTAATAATAAAAGCTATGTATGTCTATCTGTATGTTGGCACTTTTTGGACTAAGGACTGTGATATTTCTGTCTGTGTGTTGGCGATTTATGGACATGGGATTGGGATATTTCTGTTCTTGTGTTGGTTGTTTATGGATATTGGACTGTGATATTTCTGGCTGTGTGTTGGCGATTTATGGACATGGGACTGGGATATTTCTGTTCTTGTGTTGACTGTTTATGGATATTGGACTGTGATATTTCTGTCTGTGTGATGGCACTTAATGGATATGCGACCGCAATATTTCTGTCTTTCTGGTGACACTTTACGGACATGGGACTGTGATAGTTCTGCCTTTGTGTGCGCTTTAATGAATATAGGGCAGCGATATTTCTGTGTGTTGACGCTTTCTGGGCATAAGAGTGAAATATTTCTGTCTGTGTGTTGGCTCTTTAAGGACATAGGACTGTGATATTTCTGTGTGTTGGCGCTGTATGGATATAAGACTGAGATATTTCTGTCTGTGTGTTGGTGTTTTATGGATATGAGATCGCGATATTTCTGTCTGTGTATTGGTGCTTTATGGACATGAAATTGCAGTATTATTACTTGTTGGCACTTTGTAGACATACGATTGCGATATTTGGTACAAATACGAGAATATATACCTTGAATGTGAGAATATATACCTACGACAGATTTTTTTAAAAAAAATCAAATAATTGAAAATTAAGCCTAATTTTGGAGCTGTCCAATGATAAATTCCAAAATCATTATTATTATTTTATCTTAAATACAAATATTATCTTTTCAATAATAGCATTTCATTTTTACACTAATTTTAAAAAAAAAACTTAAAAAATATTATTAAATATAATTTGCTATTATACTTTTCATTTTTATATTAAACTTAAAGTCTTAACTATTGCCGAATTATACCTCATTTCAATATTTTTATCAAATCATTAAATGATATCAATAATCAGTTGTTAAAGCTGGGGTTTCCTAAAGTTTGAAACATAAACTATCTATATCAATCTGCTATCAAATATTACTTTTCCTATAAATAGTCTTTATAAACTAAAATCGTTTTTTTTTCAATTCAAGCGCATTGAATAATTAGAATTTTATTTAATTTGATAAATTTTACTCAGTAAAGTAAATTTCATATCAGTTTCAAATTATTATCTTTATGATATAATAATGGACATTTGTATTTTTTTTCTAATTACCGATTATTAATTCCAGTTTAAATTCGAAATTAATATAATTCAGACATTTTAGACCAAAAAATGTCTTTAAAAATACCTTATACCACAAAAAATTTAATAATTTAAAATCCTGACTTTCAGTGCTCCTATTAATTAATTTTATGAACTTTTCTTCAAAGAAAGAAAATTCTATTATACTGAACACATATTGCTCCCTAAAATAATTGTTTCAAATGTAATTCAATATCTAACAATGTGACCATCAGAGCGCTTTTAAAAATGCATAATTTATATCGCATCATCGAGTTTCCCAATAATATTCATCTTTTTAACATTATCATATTAGACCAAAATCGATACCCTCGAAATATTACGTACTTTCTTTTTCTCATTTATACCAATCATAATTATAAAAAAATTCTCTCCTTTTACACCCCAAAATAATTACGTACCAAGCGTAATTCTAAATCGAACAATCTAATTTTCAGAACGTTAAAAAATATATATTTTTTTGCATCATTCATATCGCATAGTCCAATTACCTTATAATACTCAGCATTTAAACATTATCATGTTAGACCAGAAAATGATATCTACGAAAAATTACACAAATATACCTTTTTTTCTCTATTGTTTATACGAATGTATTTTTATGATGCAAATGATGCAAAAAAATATGTATTTTTTTGCTTCATTCATATCGCATTGTCCAATTACCTTATAATACTCAGCCCTTAAACATTATCATGTTAGACCAGAAAATGATATCTACGAAAAATTACACAAATATACCTTTTTTTCTCTATTGTTTATACGAAACATCATTAGTATCTTAACAATCCTAAATCCACTTCTTACTTAAAGCAAACATTTTATTCGGATGCCACTGCGCTTTCGAATCCTGCTTTCTATATTTAGCAACTACCTTTCAGAAAGCAGAAAGGAGGCGCCTCTACTTCGATCCACTACCTCCCTCCTCTTATGATTCCGAGATCACAGCCTCTTAGGATTTCTGTTTATTTAGCGGGTTTGCGCGTTGATGGATGGCTGGCCTGGACGTCGCCAAGGAACGGCTATCCCGCGTCCACTCGCCAACGGAAGTTTTGTTAATTGAAGTTAATTCACTGGAAATGTTTCGGGAAATTTCATCAGATCAGGAATGGATATTCCGCTTTGGCGAATTCGGACTTCGGATTTGGCTTAAGATGTTGGCAAGTGTAATCAATATTCATTTGCTCTAACTTGCCTGCCAAGTGAGGGAGTGATGTGAACTTAGGCCTAGTTTAGAAGTTAAGGGAAGTGCTAAGTCCAGTTTGATTGATAAACGTAAAGGGGGTTGATTGAGCATTAAATGTTGGGTGCCGCTGGGAAAGTGAAAGACTAGAAAGCAGAAATTAATTATTAAAAGAGGCTTGCAGTGGTAGCAGAACTCCAATATTCTAAACTGCGTGTTCCATACTTTAATTTCTGAAAATCTATGAAGTATTTGATTATTATTAAAATTCAAAATGAATAATGAATACAAATTATTTTAATTTAGGATGTAAGATGGAAGCTTAAGATGAAAAATAATCGCACATTTTTTTTTAATTGCAGAATCATAAAATTTTTGGAAAACGATACAAACTGAAGCAAATCTGAAACAAAAGATTAAAAAATGTTTTGACTTTTTTACTTTTTACTTTTTTTCCCTTTCGATCGATTAGGTTAATTGAAAAGCTGATTTTAAATGTTTTGCCAAATCATATTTTCTGGCACAAAGTAGGAGAATTTTACTATAGTCGCTGTGCCTACGAGTTACTTTAGTGAATAATGGTATTTATATGATTATGTTTTGTTAATACGCTTTTTCATAAAACGTTTAATACGAAATTTCATTTAAGTTTCATCATTTTTTTAAAAGTTTATAAAATTTCCAAGACATTTTTGTAACTTTTTTTAGGATTTAACAACTAAGAATAATTAGAATAGTTTCAATTTATTATGCTATGACTTAAGAAAAATTAAAAGATACGAATTTTATTCATAGAAATCGGTTGCTGTTGTTTATAATGGCACTTACCATGGACAAGCTTGCTGACGAAGTCAGCGATTTTAAGCCAAGGAAGCCACTTTAAGCCACCATTTTAAGCCAAGGAAGCCACCATCGATTTAAGCCACTAGGGCCAAAAGTACATCTTAGCTACTCACGCATCACATTTGCTTGCACAACCCCTTTTTACAGGGGGACACAATCACAGATAGAAAAGATGAAGAACAACCATGCCCGAACCGGTACTCGAACCCAGGACGTCCAGATCACGGGAAAGACGCGCTGCCCCATGCCAGGACGCCGGCTCATAAAAATCTTAATATGTTAAACAATCACGCAGAAACTTTCTCGCATGGTCTCCAATACATCTCTTGTCCCCTTTCCTCTATATAAAATTGTGGACTCTGAGTAAGGCCGAAATACCCTATATGATATACATGAGAACGATAGCAAAAAAATATAGATCTGTTGACATGAAACTAGAATTTTCCCTGAATTTACAGCGGTAGTATATATTATGAAGGTTCATCTGCTGACCCATTAAAACCAAAATTTGATACAAAAAAACTGTTTTAGTCACAAAATTATATATCAAATTTCATCAGTTTAAGCCATTGAGCTTTTGAATCATTGCTTGCGAAAGTATAGACTCACTGGCAGTCAACAATTAGACGAATTTTGTTTGAAATCGGATGTGTATATATACTGAGTGTGTACTATATTTTATTTGTTTGGCATGTTTGAGATTTGTAGTTATTGAGTTACTGTACTCAAATAGTCAAAAAGTACCATATGTTGATTATTAGAAGGACAAATAAGATTCTGGACATACATATAGACACACTGGAACATGTAGCACATAGACACACTGGACTTACGTCAGAGCACATAATCTGTGGAGCAATTTCCTATGACAGTAGGGGGACTTGTATCGATATTCCACGCAACTTACGAGCAAATTGATCAAAAAGGTAACTGGGTCAATTATGCTGCCATTTTATTAAACCATTTCGAGAGGCGTTTTACAACGGAAAAAGCTCAGGTTGGTGCCGTTATTGTGACTTACGATTTCTATAGATTGTCGGCATGCTGCCATGATCTGTGAGATTACGCATGAGATTTATTGAACGTCACCATCCAGCATCATCCACATCAAGCACAGATTGTTGCTGATTTGAATAATCAGGTACAAAAGGGAAGCAAATACACCAAAAAAAACGATATAAAACTCATTTACAACATAATGGATACGCATTGTAGACTTGAAATTTAAAGTATTGATGACTAAAATGGATTTAAATATACCACCATTTCATATTTGAAAGAACTATTCTCACACTATTTTAAAATTGGATGTTTTAACCTTTAATTAAATAAATATATTACGTCAAAGACTTTGCATACTTTTTAATCAAGTTTCCTTTTGGTGTTGTGATTTCATTTTTCTAACATTGTTTATTTCCATGAAATTATGATCAATGCATATTCTCATTATTCATGTTCTGTTTCTTTTAGTTAAATAAATGTTCAGACAAAGGCTCAAAAAGAATAATTTACTTAGAATTAAATAAATGCATAAGCTTTCTATTCCATGGTCTTTTAAGACATTGCTACAATAAATTATATTGTAGTTAAAAAAATTTAAGCTGTGTATTTGTAATTCTGTCTTAAATGACGAAAAGAAATAGATAACAAAAGCCCACATTTAAATAAAATTTATAAAAAAGTGCAAAAAATTATTACACTTTATCTTTGCATTGATTCAAAATAATGTTTTATCTTTCTCTCTTTATAAATTTATCTTTCATACTTTTTTCCATCGAATTAACTTCATACTGGCATGAAGCCAAGAATTCAAAGCATTATTAAAGAGCAAACTTATCATATATGTAAAGAGACTGAATCAGGATATTTAAAAAAAAAATCCTAACTATTAATTTTAATATAAATGATATAGCATCAGCTGTTTTTCATTTTGTCTAATATGCAAGTTGAGAATTCGTTCACATTTGTCTTATGTCCCCAAACTTGATAAAACTTTTTATTCTTTTAATAACGATGGAAAATGTAAGAATTAAGCATTTTTTATTCCTCTTTTAATCACGTTTTTTTTTTTGCTGCAGTAAGCTATAATTTATCTTCAAAGATACGTGCATGATTTTAATATAGTGGGAATCTGCTTATTCTGCTTTAAATTAATGATTACGCTTTGATTTTAGAAAATGAGTATCATAAAAGAATTGCTGAATTATAGATATTAACATAATAATTCAAAATATTGGTAGATAATAACTTTGTGATACTTAAGAAAGTTATTTAAAAACTTCACAAGTTCTGCATTGATTAAATTTTTAAAAAATTAAATGAACGCAATTTTTGTTAAATATTACATATTCAAACTCTAGAAGTTAACAAGGGTTTTAAAGATTATGTTTATTACTCACACAACACATCGACAAACCCTATCGTTTACTCCTCACACAACGCATTCATATATGTATAATCTCCCAAAATAACCACGCCATGTTAGACACACACTTTTATTACAACACAACACTGAACAGAAAACATATACATTAACACATTGAGTTACGTGATCAAGTGGGGTGTAGAAAAGCGTGTTTACAGATTATTTGAAATCAGCGTAATCATTCTCTTAAGTATTTATATATGTTTGATGTATTTTTTTTATTCGGAATATTTTCTCTAGAAAGGAAAAGTATGTCAATATAATTTTCAACAATTTTGGAATTGCTCGATGGAATTTGGAATGGATGTCTCTGTTTCGTCTCATCGTTTTCTCAATTGTACATTTTCGTTACTTAAATTTAATTTGAGACATTTTATCTATTCCATATGCTTTCATATTTGTTTTGCGGTTGAGTTTTAAAATATCAGAAAAATTATTTTCATAACTGAACACTATTTTACAGTATAAAATGTTTGGAATTTTACAAGTAGCGTTAGCGTTTTTCGACATGTTCATATGATGCACTTTCATATTTTCAAATAAATTGAATATTTTGGGCTGGATGATGATACATTTTGGAATGAATCGCATAGGGCATAAAGATAAAAGAAATAAAATGACATTTTATTCTTTTATTTTGCTTATAATTTATAATAAATTTAGCAATGGATTTTCTGTATATAATTTAATGCTTTTGAATAAAGTGAAAGAAAAAAAATATTTTAAATATATTTTGTTTTTAAGACAATGCAGTCGAAACATTCTCATATTATCTGGCTATTCCATTAAAAAATATTTTGCCAGTACTTTGGTATTTATTATATTTTGGTTATGAGGTTTTAAACTCGTCAGTTTGATATATCGATATCTAATAAAATTTTTCTGAGCATTTTTTTTTTACCTTTTTATAAAACAATATAATAATTCATTTTAGTTATAATGAGATAAATTTAGATGATTTTTCTGTAGAACTAGAATGTGCTAGTAAATTAAAGCTAGAAATTCACTAAATCGTTAAATTTCCTTGAGAAAAGTTTTACTATAT
>JAPMOR010051366.1:38462-51777 GCA_026543865.1 Argiope aurantia
TTTCGCGGATGAATGCGCACTATTCCAGCTTTTTGTGTCTTCCTTTCTACGATTCATGAAAAATATACCCTAAACACGAAAGAAATTTCAATAAAATATAAAGTATTGATTCAGGACGAGCAACCATAAATGGAATATAATATTTCTTCACAAAATTTCTTTGAATACCATGAACAAAATTATGAATAGAAGAAGTTATTCCGGATTTATGAGGGCTCCATTCAGAATTGCGTTTAAGCGTGAAAGTTTTAGTAGGAAATAGAAAAAAGTTATAAATTATCACATAGAGATGTGAAATGTTTAAAGGTCGGTTTAACTTAAAAAGGGATTATAGCTGGAATATTTTGCGACAATAGATAAGAAATGCTGGATTCTAATTCATTACTTAGTCTGTAAATCTTCAATGCCAATCAATTTGCCTTATAAAAGCCAATACATAAATGAAATTAACGCCGTTTCACAACTAAATAAATTCCATATAATTCGTTAGACCGATAGATCAAGTATCTAATCATCTAATTAAACAAAATGTTGGCTAAATTAATTTGAACTGATTTTTGGTGAAATTTCTGGTGGAAAAATTGCTTAATTGCCCGCAAATATCCATCGCTTTTTCTTCTGACTTTTTATAACAATATGATAAAATTTTATTTAAAATAAATAGTTAAAAGTAAGTGAATTTAAAAATGTTAAAAAATTTTAAAGCTATTTTAAATTAGAATATTCCAGAATTATTCAAAGTAGTTTAGATGATAAAATACAGAGATCTAAAAGATTTTTTTAGAATTTCTTTTATTGAAGCGGTTTCAGTTTAATTATATCCACATTCGAAAACTTTATTACTTTATCTCGTAATAAAGTTTCTTAAACTAATAAGTGAAAACGTAATCTTGAATCTCAGCCAGTAAATAAGTTATTAATGTTTATATAGACTATTGAATGAAGTAATAATAATGTTTTAATTATTTAGTCTTTAAAGTTTTCTCAAGTCAATTCTCCGTTCAACAATTTTTAAAAATAAAAATATCACAATGATCATTTAGTTAATCTGAAAAAAAAAAGCAAGAACAAAAAATAGACTTCATGATTCTGTTGTAAAAACTTGATAAAGAAGTAATTAATTTTCATTACGTGTTAAAAACGAATAAACTAAAATTTACTCGGCTAAAAAGATTTTTTTTTGTTTTCTTTTCCCATTTCTTAAAAAAAATCTTTTGCTATTTGATGAAGAAAAAAATCATCTAAATACCATTTAATGAATGTGTTTTATAACTTTTTAAAAAATCTTTGATAACTAAATTTAAGTTTAGATTTCAAAACTTTAGAAAAAAATTGCTTAGTTTTTTTAAAAATCTTTTAAAGACTATTTCTTTTTACATTAAATTTTTTCTTTAAAATGTATTATTTTTTGCAATTTATCTAAAAAATTGTTTTTGAAAGAATTTAACACCGTTTCACACATACTTGGAAGCAATCAAAAAATACAATTGAAAATGATTTGATTGCATTTGCAAATTAATAACCAAACCCAGAAAATATGATATCATAAATTATTTTGATAAATATATGAATAACTGTATCAGCAGCAATAGAAAATCTGAAGAAACAATTCTTTTTAAATTTTCAACTGTTGAGAAGTTAAAAAAATTACAAAAAAAACCAAAAAACGAAAAAAAAAAAAACTTGTAACAGAAATTTTATAAATTATTGAAACTCAGTTTTCAATAACTGTTTAAGAAGAAATTGGATCTTTTATAAGGTGAAAGATTAAAAATAAGAGTACTTTTCTTATTAAAAATTCCCCTTTTCTTATTCGATGCAAGGAAATAGTAAGATCTTGGAATATTTATTTTTTCTTATAAATCATTTTTCTTTAGCCAGGCGAACTTAAGCCATTTTTTCATTTGATGATATGATTGTTTAGCTGCACTTTGAAAACGAAAGAGTTCTTCGATAAAAGTGAATTTATGAAATAAATAAATATAAATAAAAATATTCATTCGGGAAGATTCCCAAGTTCACATTTTTCATTTCTTTTTTACTTACTTGAAATCCATCACGTCTCGAAGGATTTTGATTAAATTTTACTCTTTTTTTCTTTCAGTTTTTCACATGGCTTGTCAGACCATTTAAAGAATTTCAATTCAAAAGTTTTATTTTATTTTTGTCAGTTTCATAAGCATCCAGGGTTTTTTCTCATAATGCGAATAAAAGTGCGTAAAGTGCATAACAACCACTTATAATAAAAATATTTTATTTTAATAGAAGCGTAATTGGATATTGATAGTAAATAAATATTCAAGACATTTGAAAAAAATCAGTCGGAGTAGTCTTCCAATAACTTTCCCGCATAATCGCTAATAAATTTGATATGCAAGAGAATGTCATGTAGTTGGCGTGGAATAAATATGAAATATTAACTTTTGGCGTGGATTTAGCATTTTTACTGAATTTATCATACCGTATCATCGGCGAGTTTTTGGAGATTAATCCCTGGTATGAAATAGTAAGTAATAGTATCTGAATAGTGTCTGAAAATCGAATTTGTGTTTTTGACGCGTGTTTTACACCCAATTGAAACTGAAATTTAGCCCAAAATTCCATTTGTAATCATAAAATCCTATACAAAATTTGATATATTATGTCATGATCGCGTATACATGTTTCTGAAAGATGAGACGGAAAGACGGTTACCCCATTGTTTTATTTAACTCAAAATTCGGCAGAAGTTTACACTATAGATGCTAAATTTATGTATTGAGTACTATCTATTTATCTGTTTTCCTTTTGTAGTTATCGTGCTAACTAATATTCTAACAACCGGACAGACAGACTTTCAATGAACGGATTTTGCAAAAAAAATTGCAAGAAATCTGCTAATTTGGTGTATACTAAATATCAGCCGTCTACCTCGAAGCAAATTTGAGTTATCTTAATCATAGACAGACAGACATTTTCTAAAAATGTGTTTTTCGAACTCAGGAGGTCTAAAACTTGGAGATTCGTCAAAATCTCGAGTCCAGATTTTTGACGATTACTATACTTTTCCTACACTACATACACAAGAAAATAAAAATCTGTTTGCAAGTGATCAACACTATTTTTTAATGTATAGTTAATATGAATATCTATTTAATCCATAGTTAACTATAATAGTTACAAAAATTAAAAAAAGAAATATGTAAAAAAAATTGAAAAATATGTAAGAGACTCGAACCATTAATTCAAAACATGTACCGCGATAATGTCATAATCTTTTAATTCGCTTAATCCGTCTGAATTTATATTATATTTAAAATTTTAAACTTAAAAATAGTGAAAAATTTGTTCATAAATTTGTATTTCATTTCATCGTATAGCATTGTTACAAACATAGCGATTAATATAATAAAAGGCATTACAATAAAATATTCTTAAAAATATTTTTAAAAATTCATTAAAATTAAAAAAAAATTAAACAATAATAAAACTGAAATAACATAAAATCTTCACTTTTTAAAATGGAAAGTGTTGTAAAATTTATATTCATTCAGTTCACTTCTCTAAAATACATTTTAATGAACTGCAATAGCACATTTTTGAGACTTTATTATACAAAAACTCAAATCATTGAATTTCAAATTAATGAGTGTCAGTCATAATAGCTTGATTTTAGAATTAAGATACATGACGTGCTATTGATATTCATCTTTCATCTACAAAAATTATAAAATTTTAACTAAGTATTCGAGCATGAAAATATATCAATATATAAAATCTCATACATGATAAAATATCACGTATGAAAAAGAAATATGAATACATGCAGAGTTTTTGCGTATGAAAAATACTTCAAAATTAATTCATGCGAAAATTTATTCCTCTCTAAACTTTCATAAATAATAATAAAAAATGTATGAAATTTTTTTCCTTATCTTGTTTTATAATCTGAAATCTAAAGACTTCAGAGACACCTTTTCTATGCCTTGTAAACAACCGAATACATTAAATATCCGACATTAAAATTCAAGGTGGATATCAAAGCTTTAACAAAACAGAACAAACAAAAACACTAAACTAAAATAAACGAAGAAATAAACAAAACAAGAACTAAGTTACTCGAAAGTTCAGCATTTTCGTTATCAGGCTTACCAAAACGAATACAGATTCGAAATCTATTCAAACAAATTTCTTAAAATGCGAAACAGACTCCGGAATAACCTCTTACAGGAACAGAAATCAATTGTGTTGACGGAAGCTCTATAACTATCTTCTAGTTTGAGAGAGAAAAGAAACATGAAAATGAAGTTTACTTCCTTTCCTCTAAAAAGGAAGAGAAAACTTCTTCCATCTTCCAGTAGAAAATTTACCTTGGAAGTTTGTTCGAGTATTACGTGACGGGGCATCGAAATTTCGGAAATGCAGATTACCATATTCCATTTCCAACCTTCTGTGACTCTATTTGGGTGATTTTTAGACGGATTTTCAATGCTCTGGAATTTAACCAAATTCAACAAATAAGAGAAGTTATTGTTATGCAAGAAATGGAGTAAAGAAGTAAAGGAAAGAAGTTTGGTTGAATATATAAAATAAAGAATGAAATGAAGTGTTCATTGAGAAAGAAATCAATAAAATAAAGAATAATACATCCTTATAAAGGTATTTTTTTTATGAAAATCAATTGGTTCTTTTTTAAAAAAAATTGAAATTTGGCAGAAGAGGGGGGGGGGAAAGAGAAAGGAAAAGAAAGTGTTCACTGGCAAAAAATATTATGAATGAATTATAAAAGAATACACGTTTGGAAACGCATTTTTTATTAAATCATGCAATTTGTTTTCTTAAAAAGTTTAAAAAATAAATAAAGAAAAAAAAAGAAGAAAATCGTTGATTAAAAAGTTCATTTTCATTAAAATATGAAGAAATAAATGTTTGCAAAAATATTTTTTTTATAAAAATCAAACTGGTTTTCTTGTGCATTTTTTTTTATTTCGTGAGTATATAAAGAAAAATGAGGGAAAGGAAATTTGATTAAATCAGCGGGAATGATCCGTCTGAAATTTCTTGCATATTCTCTATTAAAAGTGTTATACTAGGGAACGCCTTGCATGCATTAGTATGCAATAGTTAAAAAATATTAGCATTTTCACTGAATATTTCATGTGAGTCTTGTTAGGATTTTGGGGATTAATCCATGGAATGTGGTAAATAGTATTTGAAAATCGAATTTGTGTTTTAGACGTGTTTTTTCTAACCAATTGGAACAAAAATTTGACACAAAACTTCACTCGTATTTGCAAAATCACACACCAAAGATTATGTATTTAAGTAATTGCGTTTTCTGAGCGATAGCTTTTACATATTTTGAAAGTGCAGATTGACAGACGGACAACCCTTTGTTAGATTTGGCTCAAAATTCGATAAATGTCTACAATATATATGTTAAATCTGTGTACAAAATTTTTATCCATCTAGTCCTCATCATTTTGTAGTTATAGTCGTGTTAACTTATATTTAAAGAGCTGAACTGACATACTTCTAAACGGGGTTTGTTCAAAATTTGATAGAAATTTACAAATCTGGTGTAAAGTCCGTATACCAAATTCCAACCGTCTAGCTCAAAGTATTTTTAAGTTACCTTCGTCACAGACAGATACAAGCTAAAAATGTGTTTTTCGAGCTCAGGGAATTCTAACCTTGGAGAGTCGTCAAAATCTCGAGTTCGAATTCTTTGATGATTACAATATTTTCTTTATACTTCGTATACCAGAAAGTAAAAAGTACATTTTGAATGAAATGTAAGCATTTACATTACTAAATAAATCACAACTACATTTTTTTTAAAAATTAGTTATATTGAGTCGCTTTTTATAAATTGACTCTTAATATGTTGTTGAATCAAGATATTGCGAATCCAGATATGTCTTGAAGAGGCTTAATAGTTTTGTAGCTTGTTTATAGTTGGACGCCAAAAAGTTGAACATCAAAAATAGGTTAGTTCATCGAATGTTTGTTAAAAACGGAAAAAGATAAATTAAACAATCTGATAACATGGCCAAATTGTTCCATTTATAAAAGTCTTACTTTAGGGGATAAGGATTGCGACATTTTTTATTGTGTTATATAGAAAAATGCAGTAAAAGAAGCTACTATTTCAAGCAAGGCAAGCATATCTTTCCTATTAATGCATTACTATCTTAGATAATCAACATTTAATTTTAATAGATATCAAATGCAAATAATCACAATTTTCTGATATAAAGAAGAATTTGGATATGTAGCTAGTTTTTAATAAGAGACAAAGGAAAAAAATTATATTAAACGGTCTGCAATAAATAATTATTTTCACGATATACTGTATTTAAAAATAAAACGAAAAGATACATAGCCAATTTTGGCCTATAACATTAAAAAAAATATTAAGCAATCAATAAAGAAACAGTTAAGTCTTATTAAAGAAGTTTGTCATAGTAAATTACCTCCATACTATAGAAGTTTTTCACCCTAATTCACGTTTTTTCATAGCTACTATAACACGTCATATCATAAAAAGCATCAGGGCCGTACTTGAAGTTCGTATAATCGGCCAAAGTCTTCGAAGGCTATTTCAATAACAGTTAAGACATATATTTTATTATTTATTGACTTATTTATCAGGTTTGTCCCTGACATTCTAGACAATTTGGATTATTTTTGCTTCTTTTACAGATAAATCGAAAATCACAACTTATAAAACGAAAATAAGGATTATCTTCGTTAAATGAATGATTATTTTGCTATTTTCAATTGTTTTAGAATAAATGCATCAGTTGCCACATAATGAACTAAATTAAAACTCCAAGTCAATCAGAACGTTGTTATAATGATTGCTTTTGGTAATCTTTCTTTTTTTTTGTCATGAAAGGGTTGAAACTAGCTTGAACAGAAATTAAATAATTCAGCCTGTAAACAATGGCAGAAACAAACTTGAGAAATAGCTAAAGCCAGTAAATAATAAAAAACTTGTCCTAACTGTTACTAAAGTAGCCTTAAAATATATTGGCCAATAAAAGGAATTTCAAGTACGGCCTTGATGCTTTTTATGATATGACATAATATAGTAGCACGGTAGCATGTATCGTTGAGACTATGACAAACTACTTTACGTAGAATTTACTACGACAAACTACTTTAATGAGACCTAACTGTTTTTTTATTGATTGCTTCAGGTTTTTTTTAATTTAAGAGACAAAATAGGTTATATATCCACATTTTATTTTTAAATACAGTATATCTGAAAGTAATTATTTAATAGATATCATTTAAAATAAATTTTCTTTTTTTTTATAAGAAAATAGTCACCATTTTCCAAACTCTTTTCCAAGATTATTTATACCAGAAAATTGCGATACGTTACATTTGATATTTTTAAAATTTGAAATGTGTTATTTCTCAAACTATGATCAATTATTCCATGAAATAATAAGGTATGAAAAGAAATACTATTATTCTCATTTCATAAAATGACTATTTATTTTATGAAATAACGTATAGAATGTCATAAAATATTTCATATAATAATTGTTAAATTGTAATTAGATATGTAAAGAAAAAAATAGGTTTCATATGAAACACTGGAATTATACGATAACTTATATACAAGTATATGTGTTATATATTATTCCTTTGTATCGCATATTTCAACCCTTTACTCTTGCGAAATTGAGTATTTTTTACCATCTAATAAGCCTGAAGAGAGTTTAATTACTATGTATTCTTTTTTTCATGGCATGTTTTGCGTATATTAACGTCTAATAAAGGAAAAAAAAGAATAATTAATTATACGGAATGTTTGAAGGAGTAAGAAAACGTTATCTTTCGATTTCATGAAATGGAAAATACTCCTTTTAAAAAGCTATTTTGAGATTTTATCTATCCTTAATATAAAGGATCCTTGATATAAATCCTTATATTTATATATCCTCATTTCAGAGTTATCCTTACTTCTTTCTTTAAACTTTTACGAGACTATTACAATGTCACACCTGAATTTACTGAACCTTCAACTTTTGAATGAATGAAATTGCAAGAAAGTAATAGGACGCTATCTATCGAATCTTCAGAATAACCACAGAATTTCCCATCCTCGCTTTGACTTGCATCAGTTTGCTTCCCAAAATGTCACATCGCCCACTCCTCGACTTCAGTAATGTGCTGAATATTTTAGTGATTCATGGGCATTCCATTTGAGACTGTTGTCTGAAATTCCACTCTTTAAGTGGATCAACAGATGAAATATTTTTTTCCACTTTCTTTTATTTTGAAATATATCCTGACAATTTAAGACCAAAAGTTTCAGTTCTTTTCTCGAAGCTATAGCAGCGACATCGAGGATTTTTATTTCATAGCTTGATATAAATCCTGTTTTTCTAGCTTGGGTTCTAAAAAATTGTAAATAGTGACGATAAAAATGACTGGTTAAAAATTCATGATGATATTTTCAAATATTAACTTTAACAATCAATTCGAATAATTAATTCCAAATATCTCAAGCAATCCATTATTTATTTTAATAAATAAAGTGTCCTAAATTGAAATTCTAGATGCGAAGTTAAAAAAAAACATTATCCTATTCTATTATTATAGATAATTAAATTTTTCTTTTCCATTCTATTGATCGGTATGTATAGAATACCTAATATACTAATAAAAAACTCTTTGAAATATGAAATTAAAACAGGTAGCATTATTTTATTAGTTAAATCATGAAACAAAGAAAAAAATATAACTATAGATATCAATAATTCTTCGGATAGCGCGAAAACATTTTTTATTTAATATAAGTAATAATACTAAGAATAGAGTTACATATAAACTATGAGACGAACCCATGAAGATTGAAGAAAAAAAATATCCTAAACAAACTGAATGAAAACCGAAGAAGCCAGTGAATATTTTAAACCATTAATATAGAGTTCCAAACGTTGTTTTGATATGTATTGAATTTAATTTATTTTTGACACAAGCGTTACCAACTAGGGAATAGAAACTCTTCTTTGAATTATAAATAGGAAAAAATGTTAATGCGCGACAATAAATAAATGATGCATATTGATTATTAGGCTCAAATAATGCATAGTTAATAAATTTTTATGCACACTCTTCACTTTTTTTTATATTTTTGTTCAATCATTCATGCAAAAATTTTCTAAATAAGGTCATTCAAAAGCAGTTGATAGCAACTAAAAATAATAATTTTCATGACGTCATAGTTTATTGAACTCGTTAGAAAGGTCTCTTATAATAACTTTGCGTATTCAATTTCGTATATTTTTTTGCATTCGCAATACAATTTTAAGGTTAATATCGCCGCTTCTATCCAAGAGATACCTGCTGACTGATGTTTCTCGAAACGATCATTGACATGCCTCAGATAATCATATTCATAGCTTCATAACGCGGTCAGTTTTGGTTGGGAAAAGTTTTTCTTCGGGTTTTTTTTTCGCAAAAAATGTTAGGATATCAAAAATATTGTAACAACATACGACTAATAAGACCGCAAAGCTTAATAAAACCTGACTGAAATATGATTTTTCAACAGCGCATTTATTGATTCAAACAACTTAAAACAAAATTCTTTAATTTCTGTAGAACATTTTATTTTCCATTTGGAAGTGGAAGCCAATCTTTAATGGCTTTGAAATTAATTTTCGAGCAGTGAAATACCATGCATAATATGATTATTACTATACTGTTTATTTGAGTTATCTAAATATTATTTCAAACTTTACATAAATCTCGTTTAGACTGAAAAGAATGAAAATATCCTCTTTTCAATTCCTGGTACCCAGTGTTTAGTACAATTTATGTTAATCCAAATTTGCTTTCGATAAAGAAAGTAGTTTAAAAAGTTAATAGTAGTAGAAAATAATTCATTAAATATTCTCTAAAGATTTATTTTAATAAAAATAAATTAAAAACTAATAATACTGAATATATATATATATTCCATACGGGCGCGCACGTAAGAGAGAACTTTTCATTTATTACTCTTTGGATTACTTTTCGAAATATAGTGAATAATATATATAGATTAAAATATAGATTTTCTAACCTTTTCATTCAATCAAATGTGTCAAAAATTTCCATTTGGATTTACAATTTCAGTGCAAACAGCTTACATCAAACATCTTTTTTCTACTTTTATGTACTTTAAAGTTAGATTGTTCGTATACATGCTTACTCACAACAAATAGGTAATAAATTCATTGAAGAATTTAAATAAGATTTAGACATATGCTCATATTTATGACAGAAAGATCACATAATTAAATTCTCCATTTTTTTTTTTTTTTGTAATTTTGAGTTACCGCTTTACACTACAGCTAACTGGCGGAAGAATTTGGTCCAAAAAGTGATACAGAAAATTTAATCATATAGACTTATTTCACATATGAAGTATATCTAGGTAGTGTGATTTATCATTTCACGTATGATAAAGCATATAAGATTAACTTATTACGATATTTTTTAAACTATGTAAATTTAATCATGCCAATTTCAGTAATGTGTTATAACTACAAACATTATTCAAATTAATTAATTCAGACTATAATAATTAATACATACTAGGCACCTATGCAGAACATTTGATACATCTGGACACATGATTGCTAAAGTTTTCAATTAAATATTTTGTGTAACTTCCTTTTAATAATAATTTTCTTGCTAAAGTTTTTTTTATTTCAAATTTTGATAGGCTTGCAATTCATATTATTTTAGAAACATTACATCATTTTTTAATATGACTTTCCTTAATTTTCACCCTATGTTTTTATGTATATCAAAGTAAATATAATGTTTTTTTAAAAAAAATAAAGGCATTAATTATTTTTATTTTTGTTGAGTTTTGAAATTAAATTTTAATTGTAACAGTTACTTGCAACAAAATTTCAATACTTTCATTAAAACTATGTTTAATACTGAAACCTACTCAAAAAGTAATCAGTCAATATATTAATAATTAATAGTGAATGTTAATAGTAAACACGAAAACGGTTTAAGTTTCATTTCAACAAGAGAACATATTATTGTACAATATGCTAAATTATTTGAAAATAAAATTTGAAAATACAAAATAACAAAAACAAACAAAAAAAAACATATTGAAATAAATCATGGGAAAAAATAAGGCTTTTAGTTTAAAAATATTATTTAATTTTTTTTGCTGTAATATTTTCTTAAGTAAGCATAAGACAAAAATTCAAATTCAAATTTCACAAGCAAATCGCTTTTAGTCATTTAGGTACAAATTGGTACACCAGGGTACAATTTAAACACCAAAGTAAAAATCGTTACTCTTCACGAATTTATATACGTTTACTTTTGGAGAGTCTAGGTCAAATTGTCTAGCCTGAAGAGATTTAACTCATATATAGACACCCACATTCATCTTTATTATTAAAAAAATAGAGATAGAGCTCCTTCTTGTCTATAGTACCAATATTTGTTTTTAAACCTAAACGTACTGTAGTAACTTTCGTCATAACGATGCAATGCTACATAATCATACTATAATGTAAACATCTATCTGGGTAATGAGACATGGCAGTTCCACCCCTCTTTCAAACCCCATCGAATCTAACCTTCGATTTGAAATCGATTTTTGACCAACATTCACATTTCATTTCACACACGTAATCAATAGGACTCACAAAGAGAACCGGATTATTTTTAGCTCCGAAAAATGCTTTTACCTTTTCCGCTTTGATTAACCGACCGTAGAAAACGATAAAAAAATAAAGGAAAGAAGCTCTGTATGAAAAGGGGGCCCGCCGTGTCATCGCGTGGATGCTATTTTGGATCACCTGTTTCCCGTCTCGGTAGATGTTCCCCCTGCCGTAATGATTCCAGATCAATGCTGGCCCATCGATTGAAGAATGTTACGCGTTTTGTCTCATCAGTCGTCCCTGCTTCAACCCAAACACAATATCAGAAAACATTCTTCATTGATCAGGTGTCTCTGCTTCGAGAGATGGTGACCGGAGCATGAAGAAGAGGGAGTCCGAAACACGGGTTGAATCCTTTTTACTTTTTCTCATATATAGAATGCAAGGTGAAAGTATAAAAAAAAATTGTTCAATATTTCGAATTCGTAATTTGCACGAACATTTACATTTTAACTATCCTTGAATCCAAAAAATAAACTTTTGGAGATGCATTTGTATTTACGTCCGTTTGTTTGTGGACACGACCGCTCAAAAACGTATTTCACTAGGCAAAATTTGGCACGTGGTCTATTCATTCATTTTATAGATTTATATTCAGTTTTCAGGAAAATAGGCGGAATCAATATACAGGACATTTATCTGTTTGTTCAAATGCATGGGAACAAAATAAATGTAAAACGTTAAGAGTTAGATAAAGTTTATAGCAAATTTTAGAGTCTAAAATCAGCCATCTGTCGGTCTGTACAACATTTGTATGCAAGTAAACGCGACAATTCAAGAAAGCAGCTATTGAAATAATGAAAATTTGGTATTTGGGCTTATAGATAAATAAATTTGTGGATTTCTTTTAAATTTCATTTCCTTGAAAACTGACAGAATCCATTCGCAGGAAATTTATTTATCTATTTGTCTGAATGCAAGCGGACAAAATAAAGCACTAAAATCTAAATAGATAAAATTTATTGCATTGTTTAAACATCTAAAATCGGCATCTGTCAATACTTCGATCATCTGTCGTTCTGTATATTTATGTGCATGTTTAAACAATAATTAAAAAAACGCAATGGCTTAGGTAATTAAAACTCAATATAGCATCTTATTACCAAAATTGAAATTTCTCATCAAACCTAGACGTAGATTTGTAGATAAAACCAGTAAAAGTGGTCACCCCAAAGAGTTTTCGCATACTCTATAATAAACTTGTCGTGCCATGCATGATATTGGTGTACAATAATTACGAAATAGCTTTTGTCATGAATTTAGTGCCTTTACTGAATCTATCGTGACATCTTTGGCTAATTATTTGATGATGAATACCTAGCATTCGTTAATAATATCCAAAAATCGAATTTTCGTTTTAAACACATTTTTCTTAACCGATTCAAACAAAAATTGGACGCAAAACTGCATTTGTAGTCACAAAATCCCATAACCAAATGCAATGTAATAAATCATTGCGTTTTTTGAGTTATCGTTTCTGAAAGTACAAAAGGAATCTGGAGATTTGGTCTGAAGTATGTATATCAAATTTCAACTATATATATATATATATATATATATATATATACAAAAGTACAAAAATCAAGTTAAATGGAAAAACAAATAAACCAAATAAAAATATTAAAAAAAAG
>JAPMOR010051366.1:61777-82597 GCA_026543865.1 Argiope aurantia
CAAAACGCAAGTCATTAATACGGAACAATGTTAATTTCCATCAGTCACAAAAGAGTTTCAAGAATTCGAAGTCAAAAGCTAAATGATAAAAGGGGCCTCGCTTCTCGTTAATGATGTGGAAAGAGCGCTTCTACTCCAATCTCGATTAATTTTGCATGGGCACCCTGGAAAGAAATGACGAATGGGGGTTTAGTGCCCTCAGGTATCAATGGGTTCTCTGGGTATTTTCGAAGGGTATTAAGAATTTAAATTTTCATTCATGTCTTAGATTGAGAGAGAGTATTAATGAAGAACTGATTCAAAAGTCTTTATAAAGAATAAAAAAGAAATTAAAAAATTCCTGAAGTATATATTTGAAAAGTCTTTGGCTTTCATAACAAAAACTCTTTTTGAAATTTGGTGATGTTCTGTAAGCAGAAAAAAACCCCCCATCATATTTGTTTCTGGAAATGTTTTGAGAAATATTTTATGTAGTAAAATTGTGCTAATTGGAAGCTGTCAAAACGACAGTAAAGATTCCATTTAATGAAAAATTCCGATTAATTGATAAAACTGAATATAAGAGGAAAAGGCAAATTTTTAGATAAAAGTAGCTAAAAATATTAATGTTTTGCAAATAAAAGCTTTATAATGTTAATATGTATTTAAATGTATAATATTATGCTCAATGAATGCTCTAATTAGACAAATAAATCTTTTACCAATTCGTAATTTTATTGCTTAAAGTTATTTTAATTTTTTTTATCGGTTTTCCTATTTAAATTCATGAAATGAATATATACACCGGCCACAAGATGTGAGCATGTTTAACAACAACAAAAATGAGTAAATAAATAAATAAAAGTAATTTTACACAATTTTTAAATTTAGATTCAATTTAATCAACATAATATTCAATTTAAACAACAATGATTTAGCAACAATTTAATCAACATTGTATTCTAAATGATATTTAGCATTATCTTAAACAGGAATCTTAAAGGTCGAATTATGTTTGAATTCAAATTTAAAACATAAATGCTAGAAAAATTCCACTGCATGAAAATTTGAATTAACAAATTCTTTTTATTATATTATATCTTCTGATATAATACCATAATTAAAATTCTTGGCCCATCTATAATAAGTTTCTGGCTTATGAAGCTTTCTTCATTTTCTGGCAACGATTCAGAATTCGAGAACCAATTTCATAAGTGGTCAGTCAAGTGAAGTGAATGAGATCAACAATTGAACAAATCAATTTAATTGAAGAGACAGACCATTAATCAAAATCAAATTTTTTCCGTTATTGATAGAACAATTGTGGCATCGCAAATTGCGAAAGTTGTCCAAACAAGTTTCTTTGTGGCTCAAAATTGGATGTTAATTCTACTGAACTTAGCGTATTAAAACAAATTAGTATCATCTAATAATGTTTCATAATTTCAATGAGATCCCGAAGAATCTCATTTTTAAATGACGTGATAATAATTTATAAAATATTTTTCAAAATTTACTATCAACATTATTTTTTATTGTGAAGTTTACTATTGGCGATAGTTGAGAAGATATTTGGCGAATTTTCCAGTTCCAAAAGATTGCGTCTTGTAAAATGAAAGGGAGACCAGTGTTGACTTACAAAGGGAGGAGATGATTTGAATAGATGGTTTATTTTAAAAGTCTGTGCGGTTACAGCATGCATTTCAAAAGTGTGTCCCTACCCTTTTTTGTATACATGCAAACATACTACATTTTCTTAAATTTTTGGATCACTGTAACTGTAATATTTCAAAAAGGAGGAAATATTACAGTTACAGTGTAAATCCTAAAAAAATTCAATTCAGCAGAATAACAGAACAGGTGAAATTAATCAATGCTTTGCTTCATTTATTTGCTGAAACTGTTTTAAATCATTGATATAAAATCTCATAGAAATTTCTTGTTGTGATTGTGTGAAATTTGATATTCATTGAAAGAGGCATATATTTCAGCCATTTCTATATTGATGGAATTTTATTAAATACTAGGTATCTTTGACGACCAATTGGTTGTTTCCAAGTATCAATTACATTACTGATATTCATAATTGTCATAACATAATATTTTTCAAGTATTAAAATGTGGGACATATTAAAGCCATATTATTTGAATAGCCTTATACTATTCCACGAACCTTCCTAATGGAGTCAGAGTATTAAAAACGTGACTGTAATAAACGGATAATCTCATTTCATGCTAAAAGGTGTTTTCCGCGGCGCTGTAACTTATTCCTCCTGTAAACTGCATAGATAATTAACAAACATATTTCGTTTTTGGATTATAACAGAAAAAACGCATAAGATTAAATATTTTATGAATTTAAATTCTATTGCAGTAATGAAATCTATTATGTAAAAATTATTTTTAAGAAACTGCAACAATCGGGCAAATATATATATACAATTAGGTTCATATCTTTAAAAATATATAGTTTTAAATTTTTAAAAAAGCGTGACAGTTGCTATAACAAACATTTTCTAACTGAATTTCTAACTGGAAAACACCAAATATCACTTAAGTTTTAATTTATTCTAACAAAAAAATTGATCCGAGATGCATGTCGCCACTTTCCAAGATATAACTGTGCTAAAATCGTTCAAAAAGTAAACAGTCTGACTTGTATAACCAGAAATTTCCCTTTATTAATAGTAACAGAAAGAATTAGCGCTTGTTGAACTGGTAGAAACCCTGATTAAACATTTCATGAATTTTATGAGAGCAAATAAAAAAGAATAAATAAGATCTTTATCTAACTCTTGAAAACTCTTGAAGTGAAACAATACCACGCAAAGACGATTGCATTTGAAAACGCGGAATTGGAAAAATTGATCCTGAAATTTCAGTCTAGAATGCATTTCCTTTTTTGCTTTACCTTTGAAGAACAATACTGTCTGGTTTTAAAGGATTATTTCATCAAAATAAATTTTTATTTGTAAATGCGTGATGCCAATATTTTCAAAATATGAAAAAAATAATCATACAATTCTTATGTAAATGAAGTATGATGCCAAACATGATTTACATAAGTTTAAGCCTTTGAAAGATGAAGATTTTTAAGCCTTTGAAAGAGGAAACAACTCAACTATTCATACAAAAGATTAATTCATGCCAGAAAGCCTTGGAGATTTATTAAGAGGTTTATCATTCTAGGGTTTCTATTATTGGCAAAGCATTTTCCTTTATTTGGATTTTTATGTTTATTTATTCTTTGGTAGCTCTTGACAAGAATTTTATAGTAAAATGTAAATTGAACAGATATTTAACTATATATTGTTAACTTTAGACCACTTTTAGAATCTCTAGATCAAAACATTTATATAGTACAACTTATACACAACAAACATATACTCATTTACGTATCTTTTTTAAACTAGCCACTTTTGGAGATCAGGTATTCCATGAGTAATATTGGTTGTGCTTAGTTTCAATTAAATTTCTAATACATATCTTAATGATTGAATATATTCTTCCGATATTAAAAAATTAAATTGTGATAGACATCAAATCTGAGAAATTTTACACCCTTTATGTCTGTTACGAATATGAAATACATGGTTAGCAAGAAATAAGTTACCCACATCAGAGGGCTCTAAAATGCGTTCCATTGATCCGAATGAGATAAAATTTGAACTGCAGATTATTGAGATGATACGCTTTACATTTATTAAATAAAAAAATGTACAAAAATTTACCGTAAGGTGGCTTTGTAATACACAAAAAACCAAATAATATGTTTATAATTGTTAAATAAAGTAAAATTAAAATTGCGCAGTATGTCCACCTACAATTTTCAACTTGCCAACATTCAACAATTTTCAACTTGCCAACATTCAACAATTTTCAACATTTTGCTCTAATCAGAGAACCATATTTTCTATAGTTGACCGGAGTGCCGGAATATTAAGAATATGGCGCCGAATGTTGTCCTTCAGATCTGGTAGAGATGATGGTCTTTGGTGGTAGTTATTGTACTTCAAATAATCCCTCAACCAAAAGTCGCAAGGAGTGATGTCCTTCGAGCGAGTAGGCCATGCTATTGGGAAATGGCGGATGACAACTCGTGCTTCTGTGAAATGCTGTATTAATAATCGCTTTAAACGACGATCAATATGAGGTGGTGCACCATCCTGCATGAAAATGATGTCTTGAAGGCATCCACGCTGTTGAAGAGTTGGGATTACAAAATCCCTCAACATATCATGCTACCTTTGTCCTGTGACGGAAGAGGTTTCAATTCCATTTGAAGTTATCTCTTCAAAGAAATACGATCCAGTGATAAACGTAGCTGTAAAACCACACCATGCTGTTACTTTTCAGGATGCAAGGGCTGTTCCTGGATAACGTGAGGATTTTCCTTTGCCCAAATTAGACAGTTGTGAGTCTTAACTTGCCCATTGACGCAAAAGTGGGTATCATCACTCCACAGAGTGTTTGTTCCATGGCCAAGTTGTGTCAACTACCATTCGAGCAAGGAACTAAAGTGCAAACGTTTTACGGAGCTCTAAGTCCTCGTCCTGCAACAGGTGCACAGACTTGATTTTGTATGTATAAAAATGCAAAATCTGCCGTAAGAGTTTTCGTACAGTTGATTACAGCATATCCAGAATAAGGAAAACAACTGGCAAACTCACAATATTATGCGGCAACTGACTGCTGGCTTTAACGAGCGCAGTCAAAACATTTTCGACGCTGGAAGACGAGATTTTTTTTCCGTCCTCTACTTGGAAGAATGCCAAGTTGCCCAGTTTTTTTCAAATTTCTGCATCATCTTGTGTTGGAGACATTGGAGCTTTTCGTATCTGCTTCATACGACAAAATTCCTTTAGAGCTGCAACTGAGTTTTGTTGATTCTGGTAGAACAATTTCACCAGTAACGTTTTTTCTTGCAACATAGTCATGATAAACAGAGAAAAAAAGCTAAAGTTCGTGCAGAATCCGCCTTCCTTTTATCCAAAGAAAAATGGTAATAGTCAAGCGCTGTAACGCAAATTATGTTTCACATTTTCAATACATGCAAATAAATGCCATTTGTATTACAACGCCATCTATTGGTGATTTTTTGCACACATGTATTAAATTAATAAATGTAAAGTGCATCATCTGAATAATCTGCAGTTCAAATGTTACCTCATTTGGATCATTAGAGCGCATTTTAGAGCCCTCTAAAGGGGGTAACTCATTTCTTGCTAAGCCTGTATTTATACAGAATCAAGTTCCATGCCATCATTATGTTATTAAAACATAAGTGTCTAATATATAGAAAAATTTTAATTTTTGCTATATCACAGCCACAATTTCCTATTCTTCATACAAACTGCATACATCTTCTACACAATCTTTCTCTGCTTTCAGTATGAAAGCAAATCCCGGGATTAAATATTTGACAAAACTTTGAAAGCTATTTTAGTTTCATTTACAACAAAGAATATATAGCTGGAAAATATACTGACAAAAAGATTTATTAAATCTAGACTAGCGGATTTTCCAACATTAAATTGGTATCATTGGCAATATTTTTTTCAATTTTGAAACGGTGTAAAATCATTTTTGTATGGAAATAGTTTTAGAAATTATTGAAAAAAAATTCACTTCATTTTTAATTAAAATTTTTGAAAAATCCACTGGGGGAGCACATTTTTTCTTTCACAGTATATTTGTATCAAAATTGGTAGCCTTGGATCAAATGGCCTGTCATGTACAAAATTAATTTCTACGCATATTTTTATATTATTAGTAGAAATAGAGGCATTGATAGCTGAATTTTTTTGTCTTAATTCTAGTAAATTACAAAGAATTACTATAAAACTTTGAGCATAAAGCATAGTTTTTATGTTATTTTTAATATCATAACGAAACTAAGCTGACAATTGTAATTTTTTTACTTTTTTGCATACGTAATATAGAGAAAGTATAGCAATCGCCAAAAAATTCGTATTAGACATTTTGACGAGTTTCCGCGTTTTAGACCAGTCTGAGTTCGAAAAACACGTAATTGCAAAATAACCGTGTGTCTATCTGCGACAAAGATAATTCATAAAAGCTCTCAGTTAGACGGTAGAAATTTGGTATACACCAAATTTACAGCTTTCTATCAATTTTTTTGTGAAATCTGTTCAGAGGAGGTTCATCTCTCTAGTTGTTAGAATATAAGCTAACATGATAACTGCAAAACAAAGAGAGCTAGATAGATAAGATTCGATACACATGTTTAACATTGTAGAAACCTGTCAAAGTTTCAGACAAAATCAACGCCGGTTTGACTGTCTGTCGATCTGTATACGAGACATATTAATGCAATAATTCAAAAGCGCAATGACTTAGTGCAGTTTTCTGACAAATCTTTGATCCAATCAGTTCAGAGAAAACGTATTCGATTTTCGGATACTATTAATGGCATGCCATGAATTAATAGCCAAAAAACTCGCCAATAATCAGATTCGGTTAAGTAAAGATGCCAAATTTACACCAAAAGATATTTCGTAAACATTATATGAAATGCCATTCAAGGCGCCCTCTGGCACAAGTTTATTAGAAAGTATGCGAGAAACTTTTGATGAGACCACTCCCGCTGGTTTAATTAAATGGCATCTTGAGTTTAAAAGTAATATTTGAAATCAAGTGACTACCCCTAGATCTGGAAGCCAAAACTTTCTTCTCCGGTGAAGACGCGGCAATTGTCGCAACCAATACGAATTAATTTTGAAAGAATGTAAACAATTCTTGTCACGTTTCTTCCAAGAATGAATGGGGGCCAACAAAATAGTGAATGAAACTTCGGCAGCCAAAATAAAGAAAACAGACAACTTGGAATTTATTTCTTTGGCTCAACAGATTCTCGAGTCGGTTATTCTGATTTTATTTTATAAATTTTCTAGGAGAGTTTTTTTTTCTATCGAAGTATTTCGAATCCGATTTTTTCGATATACTTTAAGACGGTTCAGACGTCGGGTAGTCTCAACAATAAAATGAAAGATTTGAAAGTAGAACTAAATAAAATGTTTCTTGTATTTTAAGTTAAAATGATACCAAACATTTGAGGCTACTGAATTTATCTCTAAATATATATTGTGATTTGTAATGCCCCTTAAATGCACTATAGCACTCAGTTTAATAGGATGAAAAATGCACAGAGAGCCAAACTTCTAATCGCACTTGCATTATGATAATACCTCATCCGGTACATTAAAAATAGATTTATTTAAAATTACTCTCTTCTGTTGAATAGTTGGTTCGCCAGGGATATTGGTTAAATTAGTTTTAGTTATAACGTTGAAATATATCGCACATCTATGGAGGCTTTAAATTGTGAAATCTCAGAGTCATGCTATTTTAACTGTCTTACTTAAGTTCTGTTTATTGAATATAGTAATCTTTTTAATGGAGATCAATCTCATGATGTCATAGGGCTGTTAAAAACGAAAAGGTCCCGGTTCATCTGTCTTCTAAATTTCGCTATACAGTAGCTTCCTTTTTTAATTCGTCTTCTACAGATATTAAAAAGAATCCTTCTTCTTTAGTTTCCAACAATAGAAGAAAAATCAAGCAATTAAATATTTTATGAAAAATAAATGAAATGAGGAAATGGTTTGGTTTCCGGGTAACAATATAATCTATTGTTGGAAATTAGGTTAAAAAATAAAATTTAAAAAAATAAGCATTTTTTAAAAAAAATGCCAATATTGAGGAGTTGAAAACTAAATTGAAAACTAGGAAATTAGTATCACTGAAATAGAAATTACACTGGTGTGCAAAACTTAAGCAACAGGTATGTTTTTTGCCATAACTTCACGATAAATCATATGAGAGACATGAAATTCAGAAATGAGATACAGCATTTTGTTCTGAAAGAATGACGAAAGCATAGTTGCGCAGAAATGAATACAATGCATATAGTATGGAATCAAACAAAAAAAGGCTTTATTGAACTCATAGTATCGTTACACATGATTGTCTGTCCAAGAGGAAGAACAGCAAGCAGATGTTCCTTAGTATGGGATATGCCCTCCCCTTACTGCAATGGTTGCTTCGCACCGTCTCCCCATATTCAGTACCAGATTGTCCAACAGTTCTTGAGGTAAGAGTGCCCATTCCTCAATCAGCATCGGTTTAAGTTGTCGGGTGTTCCCAAGAGGATGTAATCGTGCCGCAAGGCGTCTCCCCAAAGCATCCCACACATGTTCTATCGGATTTAAATCAGGGGAGCACGCCGGCCAATCCATTCGAGTGATACCTTCACTTTCCAGGAGCTCCTCAACAGCATGAGTCCTGTGTGGCCGTGCATTGTCATCCATAAAAACGAAGTAACGAATAAGGGCTGCGGTCTTGTCATTCAGATTTTATCCGTGTGCTTCAAGGTGGGTCGGTATTGTCAAAGTATGACCAACTAATAGTGGAGAATCTTTTAATCCTTTCATACTATAACTATTGGGTAATTGCTATAAATAACTGCAATAACTTGTTTGCTAAATAATATATAAATTGTTCACACACGTTAGAAAATTTGTTTTGATCATTGTTTTTTATCAATATAAAAACAAGTGACAAAAAGAATTACATGTAAACCTAGAGAGGTCCATATCAAAACATATATTTAAAAAGTATTGACTGATTTGTTTTTTCAAAACAGTCGTAGAACCCAAGCCAATCATAAATTAAAAATGAAACAGTATAAATCCTTTGTTAAATACGTTTATTCAAGTAGTCTAAATATTTCTCTAAGTGAAAAATTGACGAGGCTTAATATTATCTGTTTATACTTCACACAAGCAATGCATATTTTGATAAATGCAGGAATTTATTCCGATACGAATTACAAGCAAATTGATTTTATTTACACAGCAATACATTCTCATACATTATATCGATTTTAATAACTATAGACGAAACCCGTTTGATGCAAATATACCTTCCTTGAAGTATTTACTGGAAGTTCCGCTGAATTCTAATTTGTTCTCGAATATTAAAGACTAGTGGGCTTTTGCGGCCAGTTGGTTTGCTGGTAATATTGATTGCGTTTAATTTCAATTAAATCTCTAATGCTTAGTTTGATGTTCAGGGTTCGCTTAACTAAATACTCTTAAGCTATAGAATAAGGTAGTTATTTAAGTCGTATTATTTAAGTAATTCTGCACTTGTTCTTCTCATTGTGAGCATGGGCATATCCAATGAAATTGAATTTATAATCACCTGACGTAAGTGACTACGTCATCGAATAATAAATTAGATGTTTTCACCAGAAAATTCGCTTTCATATTCCGCATGCAAGATATATAGTAAATCGCAAGCTTTAATTGTTGAGCCGCAATTTTCTTGCAATGGTATACGAGCTGCATTGCTATTTGGCGATAAAAAGAAATGAAAAATATAAACTATTAATTATCAAAGTTGTTTTGCGATTTACGACACTTTAAAGCCCGCTGACAGTAATCTGCCAGATACTTAAGCCGAATGCGCACCTCTGATTTTTTCAGTTGCGCGAACAAGGGCCAAGAGTACGAATTAGTACACATACGTCACAACTCTTTTACGCGGCGGACTTCATTTATGCATATCATTCACTCATCCACAGATAGTAATTTAGACCTGAATCAGAGAACGATCACCTCTGAACCAGTACCCCCAGTGGTATTACTCTCGACATGGAGGATTTTGTGGCCACGATAGATTTATACGTGTGCCAGCCGCCACACACACGGTGAGTCTTCGGCCGGCAGAGTTCGAATTCACATCCCAAGGGATGCTAATCCAACGTCTTTCCGACCAGGATATCCCGGACACTATTAATTATTAATAATTAATAAATATCAATCATTAACATTTATTCTCCTTACCGAATATGGTTTCTAATAAAGTTTTATAATTTGTTAACGCATGCCATAAATTACTTATTAACTAAAAAAGTAAAGTAAAATTTATCAGAGTACTACCAAAATCGATAAAGATAAAGATAATCAATAAATTTAAGACATGAAATCAATAAATTTCCAATTTTTAATTTTCAGCAATGGAAAAGAAGCACGCGATTAATTATTCATATTACAATGAAGGTAATTCGTATTTTATTGTAACAATGGAAAGTATTGTTGCTAACTGTGCATACAAAATTTAAAAAAAAATAATAATAGTTTCGGAAAATTATTTATCTACAGTAATATTTTTGAACGAGAAATTTTTAAATTTTAAGGTGTAAAAATTATTTTTTTATGCTTATAATTTCGTCAAATTATTGCCAAAACAGAGTCAACATTTCGTTTTATTTTTAATTACTTTAAATTTAAAAAAGAAAAAAAATGTTTCGAATTCCACATTTATATTTCAAAATATATTTATGCCGAAATTTAAAGGTTGTCCAGTAGAATGTTAAGGAACAAACTCACAAGTTCCTAACTATTTTTATTAATAATATTTAAGTAAGTATTTACTCGTACATTTCGTTTAAATTTATTATTGTAATTTTTAAACAGAGTAACTATTAAAGTTTTAATTTAATTAAGTTTTATTAATTATTTTTTAATTTATTCTAATTAAGTTATAATAACTACTTAAATTTTAATTTAATTTAATTAAATCTTAATAACAGCTTAAATTTTAATTTTATGTAAGTTTTTATTACTTAAGTTTTAATTTAATTTATCTAAGTTTTGATAACTACTTACGTTTTAATTCAGGTTTTAATAACTTATACTTTAATTTAATTTAATTAAGTTTTAATAACTACTTACGATTTAATTTAATGTAATTTAATTAAGTTCGAATATTTATTTAAGTTTTAATTTAATTAAAGTTTTAATAATTAATTTTATAACTTCTTATGTTTTAATTTAATTCAATTCGGTTATAATAAGTATTTAAAAGTTTTAATTTAGCAAGTTTAGTATGCTCACAGATAATTCTTTAGCCATAAAATCAACCAATCAAATTTAAAATTTAAGATGCAATTAAGATATTGGAATTGAACGAAGGTATTAAACAGGGGTGGTAGGAGGATGGTCCATAATCTCGCACTACACTAACCAATCTCTAACTAGAGCGAATCATGACGATTAATCACGCACATATGGACGTTTGCATTTGGCAACATTTACATATTCTGCGTTGCACCTTGTCGCATATTAAATTATACAACTTGCAACTTACATGTCGTATTGGACTGTCAGATTCACGCTGCAGTTAACACGGAACAACTGATTAGTTCATTTCTGTTCTAATTTTGTATTAATAACAAAGAAGCGAATTATACAATGCAAAATTCTGAAGTAAATAATAATGTTTCTTTTCGGCATGTTTGAGAAATATGGAGTAATTTCGGTTGCGTTTAGCTTTGATTGTTTCGACATTTAGTTGTGGTGAATTTATTTCAAATTGATTGTAGCATTTTTAATTAGTCCAAGATATAAGTATTCATGCTATATATATATGTGTGTGTGTGTGCGTATATATATATTGTTTTGGCATCTTTATTTTCTCAGTTATATCTGTACTGTCTAGATAGCTTCTGTAATAGCAATAGGATAGGCTCTAATGCAGATGGAGTGTGGTTACGGAGATAATTTTATGGAAAGGGTTATCCAAATTTTAGTTTAGCTTGCTGAAACGTCAAATTTAAAAAAATAATAATAATCCTCGCAGCCTACCGAATCACAGCGAACAGTTTGTTACAAAAAAAAATTTTTTTTAATCAGTTTTTTTGTATTAATTATGTAAAACATTTGAGTAGCTAAGACGTATTTTTCGCCCTAGATGGCACTACTGAAACAAGAGACGCTAAAACTCGGCTTAAAATCGCTGAATTCGTCAGTGGGCTAGTATATTACAAGTGCCATAAGCAACAACAACAACAAAACATTTGAAAAATATTTAAGAGAAATGTTATATTGCTTTTACTGCAATCTTTTACTTTTTCTTATACAAAGTATGAAAGGAGGAAACATCGTAATCGTGAAAAAATCGGATGGGGGAATTTTGGCAAATTTCCAAGTTTAAGATCACTTTGAGTTCAAAAAACACATTTTTAAAATATGCCTTCTAATTATCAAACTATCTGTGAACAACATAAGTTAAAAAGGGCTCTGAATTAGGCTGATGAAATTTGGTATATGGTTCTACTCCAAATTTTTAGATATATATCAGATTTTGAATGAAATCCATCCAAAAAAAAGTTCGGCTGTTCAAATATAAATTAAGATGATAATTGCAAGATGATGAGATCTAGGTGGATATAAATTAGTAAATAGATTTAACATCTAAAGTGGAGATATGCGTCAAATTTGAAACTAAATCCTTCCAGTGATTGACTGTCTCTCTATCTGGCCATTAACAAGCAATGCGATAGCTCAAAAATTCGATGAATTGTGAAATGAATGAATATGTGAAATTTAGAATGCAATTTTGAGACTACAAGGTATGTGTTAAATTTTAGTTCCAACCAGTCGAAAAATATGCATCTAAAATATACATTCGGTTTATTTAGTGCTTCCATTAACTGCATTCCATCGATTAATCGCCAAAGATGCATGCTAACAGTCTCTATCCTATTTATTACCTGACGATGGCATACAGTTAATAATAACACTAATATTTATTAGAGAATACACAAGAAACCACTCGCAATGGTTATATAAATAATGCTTGATTATGTAATTGTAGGCAAAAGTATGAAAATAATATTATTTATATTAATAATTGAATTAAATAATACTGCATAAAACACATTCTTTTATTAGATAGATTTAGAATCTTTTATTAGATCTATTTATCTATTTTTATTAGATCTATTTATTTTTATTATTCTATTTATTCAATTGATACAATAAACTTTTTTATTGTCTCAATAAACAAAAATTCTCTAAATCATTGTAATCATTATGAAACATATTCGGTAATTAAAAAAATTCTGCAAATGAATGATTTTACTTATTATCCTCATGCATTTTATAAGTATTTTTTAGTATAGATATTTTAAGTGTTTTCAGTATAAGTATTTTTCAGCATTAAGAAATATAAGAATTTTTCGTTAATATAAGTGTAATCATTTTCTGTTTAAGATATTAAGTGACATCACAGTGAGAGAGTGAATGAATAGGTGACTGTACATAAAAGATGCAAGGCTTCTAAGGCAATATATGTCCTTTGAATCTTGAAATTAGAATGCATTGAGGGATGATAAAAGCGAAGCCTCGCGGGAAAGATTTTACTGAAAGTTTTCGCACCCAAAATTCTCACGAATGTTGAGTCGTCTAAGGCAAGTAGAATCATATAAATAATTATTTGATACACCCGGCATTGCTTAGGTTTAAAATCCTTTACGGTAAAATATTTTCAACCTAAAAACTAATTTTATATGAAATATTATTATATTTAAAATCATCATATCATATGATTTTTATTACAAAAGAATATTAGTTGAATCAGACACTTTTTAAAACTCTTCAGTAGCTAATTTTCTTCAAAAGATATTGATATTTATTACGTTAGTACTGCGAACTTTGTTCACAAAATGCTGAAGTATGAGAAATGTTATCTTTCATTGAATGATTGACTTAAGTTTACTTTTATAAAGGTTTAAACCTGCACTTAAGAACCAATCAAAGCATAGTAAAAAATGCATTAAAATAAAAGAGACATTGTAAATAATAGTGACAGAATAGTTCAGAATGTAAATTTTTTTTGTTAATTCTTAATTTATTAACATTTTATTATTTTTTTGTACTTTGAAATTTAGATTCAATCTGGCACAATTATTTAGTAGAAGATTTGGATCATACATAGTCCAATTGTCTCTTATTTATATTAAGAAAAATATATCGAATAATTTTTTTATTTGTAATATATATATATATATATATGACACAGGAGTGGCAAAACTCATGCCACTAATAGGGATTTAACGGTTTTTAAAGTTAAATAAACATGTTTGGTTAAATAATGTATACTTAAATAAAAAATGTTCACATAACACATACTATAAAATACTCTTTTAGCAAGTAGACATTGTTTTATAATTGAAAAAGTATCAACTCACGTCATTTTGCAATTTATATAATGTTTATTATATACTTCAGATATAAATCGACGCGGAAGAAAAATTGTGTAATATTAAATATATCAGAAATTATTGTCAGTGATGTATATCCTTAAATTAGCAGAAGATTCATTGACTGTTAAAATTGTACTTTAGATTTACAGATGGCAGTTAAGTCCAACAGTAGAAGAGGGTAAAAATCCTTTAAGGGCTGGGATAACCTGGTTGGTAGGGTGTTGGATTCGCTTCCCTCGGGTTGCGAACTTGAACCCCGCCGGCCGAAGATGGCTGGTGTACGTATAAATTTGTCATGGTCATGAAGGCCTCCATGTCGAGAGTAATACCACTGGATCAAGGGTGATCGTTCTCTTATTCAGGTCTAAATTACGATTTGTAGATTAGTGAATGAAACCCGGCCCGTAAAAAGGGTTGTGACGTGTGTGTAACTAAGTCGTACTCTTGGCTCTGGATGGCGCTTCTGAGAAAACAAGAGACGCATCCTTGGTTTAAACTCACTGACTTCTAAAGTCAATGGGCTTGTCTACGACAAGTGCCATTTGAAACAACAACAAAAATCCTTTGAATTTTATTGGGAGAATAAAAATGAAGTGTCTCTTTCATTCGTTTACACTAGGAAGTGTCTTTATTTGCTCTTTGAAGGCAAAAGACTTCAGACATAAGTAAACATTTAGTTCCTAGAAACTAAAAGAGATGTATTTGGTTGCCGCTTGTATTAATTTGAGTAAAAAAGACAATTTAATTTTCGTTGAAGTATTTTTCGTTCAGCTTTACGGATTTACATTCTTATTGAAATGTTTTTTTTTTGTCAAAATAAGATATGAGAGCCATAGATGAAAGTGAATTAAGCTTGCCATTTTTTATATTTAAAATTTTTTTTGTCATTTTTTTCTTTTAAAATTATTTTATAAATGTAGACACTTATTATTACCTACAAGGGAAAATAAGCTTTTAACTCTAAAAGTAAGGTGATATATATTTTGTTATAGTATGTATCAGTATGTTATCCATATTAATAATTTAAAAAATTATAATTTAGTTTTAATGGAAAATATTAAAAGTGTTTGTTACTGATATGTCTTTTGAAATTACGAACATATGGAAAAAACGGATGGTAAAAAAATGGACAAATTTAATTTTTGACAACTTTGTTCTGGTTGGGTCAATTTATGTATTATTATGTAGAATTTTATCTATTTATCTTTAAAAAATGCATTTGTAAATTGTTTAATCAGTTTCTTTGAGTTTCACCTTTTAAGAATCTTAGATCTCTAAAAGTAATTTTAGATCTCTAATAATTTCTCTAAAAGTAAATTAAATTTTAAAAAACTTACAATTTAATACCTCTATTTTTAATTTTTTAAAAAATTAATCATATTAGTACTAAATATTGTACATATTTCGGCAATATTAGTTGATGTTTTGAAATATTATAGAATATCATAACAATATTAACGAGCATTTTCTGCTAATAAAGTAGAAGCATATTGAGACGCACTCACTGTTTGTATTGGGTATTCAAAAAATTTTAAAAATATTACTAAAACTAAAAATTTACCATTAATAGAATTTTTTTCTTCAATTTATACATCAGAATTTCTGTCTCTAAATTATGCATTTATTAAAAATTTTACCTTAACATGAATATTATAAAACAGACCATTCAACAACTTTGAAACTAAAAGTCATTTTACTGCACAAGCGAGTTTTTTAAAAATAACAAAGCTAAAATATATAATCTAAATTGTACCTTTTCATTTCCCTGCAAATATGAGCATTTCCGTGCATCAAACTAATAACCATCCTCCACCATACCATAAAACCTTTTATTTCATTGAAAACGAACAAAGCACTATTCAAAGTCTAAAATATTTTTGAAGATACACCGGCCATTCCAAGCAAGCATTAGGACAATTCTTCCACTGATTATTTCATCAAGCATAGTCATGCTTTACCAGGATTCAACTGCCTTCCGCTGAACAATATTTGGTGTCTCTTAATTGAATAATTTCTGTTCTTTTTGAAAAGTACACAGTGGCATAGAAATACAAAATCTCCAGGGATGTTCCAATTGTCTAATAATGAAGCACCATGTAATAACAGGACGGGGATTATTTCTAGTTCAATGTCAAGAGTGTATTGATTTTCGAGGCAAAGAAAGCCCCAACTAATTGCTGGAACTTCAGGCAGAGTTTGGTGTAGGATTCAAGACGATGTGCTTGTAATTACAGGGCGTGCTTTCTGCTTTTAGAATAGAATTAGGGCTTCTCATTTCGTAATTTTGTTGATGAAGACGTAAGACCGTGATGGAAGATCTAACTTTAGTATTCACATGTTAAGAGGTTTGTGTGCCTCGTGTTGGAGGATGGTAATTTAGAGTGGAACGAAGAATCGGACATGGCTGCAGGGAATAATTCTAAAGAGGTGCGTTGGTGAAGCCTTCTTTAACTCTTAGTGTACTAGGGACAAATATATCTAGCATAATTGAAAAACTACAGATCGTTCTCTGTTACTCTAAAGTAGAAAAATTTAAGAAAAATTTGAAAATGTCCTTTAAGTTTTTAACTTATGTTTGTCCTTAATGAATCATCGCTGATGGTGTAAATATTACTAATATATATAATGATGATGTACAGAAAATATGTTATTATATTTTGAGATGATTCATTGGGGATAAAAAAGACTTTGTTATTATATAATTTATCCTCTATTTGAAACAATGTACTTTATATAGAAAATTTATAATTAAAATATAAATACTTAAAACTCAATTATAAAAAAGAACTAGATTAAACGCAATGCCACTTCATATACGCATTACTATTATATACGTAAACTGAGTAGACCGAGCTAAACTCGGCAGTTTTTTCCCTTCTTTTCTTTGTAAAATTGTAAATAAAATCCTATTATATGACTTGTTCAAAGTAATGAGAGAAATCTAATTGAATTTCAAATGCAGGATAGAGTATAAGAAAAATAAATAATGATTCGACATCTGTGATGCATATTTTATGCATAGAATTACTCCATATATAGATTGAAATCAATGAAAGTAAAAATATTTTGTTTTAAAATTTACATTAAAAACATGAATTAGATTTATTTATGTTTTACAAATCCTTTAGAGAAAATATAACGATCAATACTTCATCGAATATTGCCTAAAACATCTGAAGTCTCTATGATGTATTAAAATATACTTGTACATTAAATATGAAATTTAGTGCCCAGTTTTATAACATAAGAGGAACGAAAGATTAAGTTTTCTGCTATTTCAAACATTAGACATAAATCCTACTTTTAAAGTAATGTTTAAAAATAAGTAATGAATATTTTTTTCACAGGAATAACTAAATAAAATGGCTCGCATGCATTTTTAGAAATATTTCTTTCTATAAAATCTCACAAATTTTAATTATTGCTACCTGCATCTTTAGAATCTCTATATTAAAAAAAAAATAGTGAAACCCTTAAACCAACCACCTAACCCCAACTACAGATTCAAATTTTCCGCTTTTTAAAATTTCTAGGTAAACTCACGACTATTAAATGAGACATCAAATGATTGTTTGCCCCCCCACTCTTCAAATTCGAGAAAAATCTCAAATACTCAATTTTTTGTATATTTTCTATGGAAATGAACATCCGTAGATTACCTACTCTGTTTTCAACAATTGAAGTGATTTCGTCAATTTCGTTTCCTAATCAATTAACACTTTATAAACATAGCTATCAGACAGACTATCTTTTTTTAAAAAGTGTAAATATAATTTAAAATAGTATTTTCTTTTTTTCAATTCCAACTATTAGCTCACACTCTCTCTATATACATATCTTGTTCAACTTTTCAATCGTTAATAAAATAATTTTTTATTCATCCATTCAAGTTCAAATATATTTTTTAAAACTTGTAGTGGATGACACTTGATACAGTGTTTTTCAAATATTAATTAATTAATTAAATTTGTCCAGTAATTTGGTCGCTAAAGTTGCCAAATCAGTCACCATGTCGCCAAATGATCGCCATGCTCTATTTTACCACTTAATATTGTAATTCTATGATATGTATATGCATATTTATATTAATTGTAATTATTTAATAAAAAGTAGCTAAAAATAGCTATTTAAGTAGCTATTTAATAAAATGTAGAAAAAAATGTTGACCTAAGTAGGAATTGACTTAATTTTTTCTTATATATTACTTGTTTCTGGTGAGTTTAGTTAATCAAAGTTCATTGACATACCTAAATTAATGCTTTTAACATGACAAAGGAACAAGCAGTTTATATATAAAATATAAGTTTTCCAAAAATATGATACCAAAATTTTTCATACAAAAACCGGCAATGGTTCACGGAAACGTTTGTGTACACTCTCTAATAAATGTATTAAATATTATTAGCAGCATTTGATTGGCGAAAATAATTATGAAACAACCAATAAATGTCTGATCTTTGGCGATTTTTTTGGGGATTACCTAATGGGATGCGGTTAATATAAAACCAGAATACCAAACGTGCATTTTGGATGCATTTTGTCTGACCGACCGTGTTGGCAGGCTGGTGAAAGTACAGATCGCTTGACGGTCAACTCTTTGATGGATTTAGCTTCAAATTTGATAGGAATCGATAATTAAATATTAAATATATGTATCAACTTTTATTTATCTGAATTACTACATTTTGTAGATAATGTGTTAAATTACATTGAGTTAAATTACAGACTTTACAGATGAAAATTAGAGGACTGCAGAGGTTTGATAGAAATTTAGTGTAAGGGCACTATACAAATTTCATCTGCTTAGCATAAAGCAATTTTGAATTGACGTGTTTATTGACATACTAGTATATTTTCAAATAGTGTTGTTTTTAGAATAAGAAAGATTTGCAACATGGACAATTGTCAAAATCTCGAGCATAAATATTTTGACGATAATAATTCTTCTGCATTTTTCTGCTGTGCTTGGCAGTGAATTTCATTTTCATTTGTATGAAAATGTCAAACATTCTATCTAACTCTGACATTTCTGGAACAGTATAAAATATAAAAGGAATGCGAGAAACAAATTTGAGATTTAAAACATCCAGCGAAATCTTTGTAAGACAGATGCCTTTCTAGTATTTTGTAAAGTAACAATAAGAGTAGAATTTACTTGAAAATATTTTAGAAATCTAGCAGAGGAGAGAAGAAAGACAAGTAAGCTGAAGCAGTTTTTCTAACTTTTTTTTAGTTTTTCTGAAGTAATAGTTTTATTTTTTCTTACTTCAAGCATTTCAACAGTTTATTTCAAAAAATCCAAGTTTTTTTTTAAAAATTGATATAATGCATGCTAGAACAGAATATTCAATTGAATATTCCTTTAAATTTAAATATTTTTTTTTCATTATACAAATTATTCGGTCTGTTACGAATTGAAATTCGCGAGGATAGAACCTGAGACCTTCTGGTTAACAGTCCAGTAACTAAACCACTATGCAAAAGCAAATGCTCGTGCAGTGTAGTTGTTAACTGGCTTATATGCTATTCACCACAGGTATCTTAAATTCTTTTTATAATATTTCATATGTGATTGCAATTCACTACATAAGTAATTATGATGCATTCCATAGTATATTTAAAATATTTCTTTGCATAAATGGCTTTTATATTTTCATAAGCAACAAGGGGAGGAAGAAGTTGATAAATGAATTGGATACTGGGATGGAGGTTTATTGTTACCCTTTCTTCACAATAGCTGCTAGTTTCAAGATTTCATGTATTGACCGTGCTACATTGTGTTTTGGTTTTAAAAACTTTGATATTAGTAATAAATGTAATTATATCCAATTATGTACAATCATACATAGAAGCAATTAATGTTCATTAAAGTAAAGATAATGAACGATTGCCTTTATCATGCACCATTCCTTCTAAATCCCTTTTCCATTACCCATGTGAGTCTTGCATAAGTGACTTTTTGCCCTCCTTTTCCTCATTTGTGGTTTGATGAAATTCGCCACCTAGTAGAATGGATACTCATGAAAGACTGACACCTTCCCCCAGATTCTCCGGTTCTTTAATGTCTGTTCATTTTACCGATAGTTTGCGGGAAGTTCCTAATGTCCACAAGCATATAAAGCCGCGCTCTCTTTGCTCGTTGACTTTATAGATATGGTCGTAAATCTGCCAATCTAACACATTGAAGGACCACTCTCGTCTGTGGACATCGATTGGGAGCTTCCCTCAAACTGTCGATAAAATGAACATGCATCAAAGAAGCCCGAAAAACCACAAATGAAGAGAAAAAAAGGGAAAATGCACTGGACTCAAGGCGGGAATGGGCCATCGGAACGGGGATTAATAGGTGAAGGACGAATAGAAGGGGGATTAATAGTTTCACGATGGGTCGGATGTCAGATTTACGACCATATCCGTAAAGCAACGGGACATTTATTTGGTAATCACTATTCATTTACTCAATATCTCTGAATTCATGGTCAGGGCTCTTTCAGAAAACTGATGACGTAGTTTAATGCTAACAGACTACGAAGAATCTAATAAAAAAACACCCACCTGAATTTACTGCATGGATGTATAATCCAGTGTCCAGCAGCCTTTTGTCGAATCCTTTCCTTCATAAGTGCTTTCTTGCTTCCGAACAGTTTCATGGCCAATTTATTGTCCGAGGGCTGAAAGAGGGCTTCTAGTTGATTCCTCATGAACCCAGCCTTGGCCTCAGAGATTCCGGGGCCGATCTCCTCTTTAGGGGTGCCGTAGAGACTTAC
>JAPMOR010051366.1:82607-109954 GCA_026543865.1 Argiope aurantia
CACGACTAATACTTATTCTTAATAAATATCCTTAAGAAAGGATGAAAGCATAAATGAGTTCTCACAATAAATAGTCACAATAATAGTTCAGATAAATAGTCACATCAATCAAAGTTTCTTATTGAGATGTTGCTTTTGAAAATGAACAATGAAATATTGGATTTGTTTAAAAACTATCATGAAATATTCTAGCCAATATGAACCATATTCATATTTTCTTAGATGTTTTTGTTGTTGCTGTTCTTTGAATTTTATAAATATTAATGTCACGACTAATACTTATTCTTAATAAATGTCCTTAAGAAAGGATGAAAGCATAAATGAGTTCTCACAATAAATAGACAAGTAATAGTTCAGATAAATAGTCACATCAATCAACGTTTCTTATTGAGATGTTGCTTTTGAAAATGAACAATGAAATATTGAATTTGTTTAAAAACTAACATGAAATATTCTATTCAAGATTAACCATATTCACATATTTTTTAATTTTGCTTTTCTTTTTTTGAGTTTTCTAAACATTAGTGTCACGACTTATACTTATTCTTAATAAATATCCTTAAGAAAGGATGAAAGTATAAATGAGTTCTCACAAAGTGTTCGGAAAAAGAGTTTTTATTTGTTCAGTAACACACACACACACACAAAAAAAAAGTAGATATTCGTTTGTCAACTAATCCAACAGACGGCAACGAAATGAAGAAAACTTTTGGATGGCAGCCAGAAAATATCTGTTTTAATCTTTTTTTCATTCCTGATGTAATAATATCAGGCAAATCCATCGAATGGCTTTAGATTGTGCATAAAAGCAGAATTTTTGGAAATTCTGCTTTTATGAGTTGCCAAACTTTTTCTAGTTATTCAATATAATCACAAATATTCTTACAAAGACAGGATTATAACATTGGATATGAATTGTGTGTGGCATGCACGCGAGATTGAAAATTGAGAACATGATAAATTAATATTTAAAATGGTATTAGAAAAGTAGATGTCATTTGGAAATTCAAGTGATACACGCGAGACAAAATGAAAAAAAAATCTATTGAAATGCAGCAGTTATTTTTGAACTGGGACGACTTTCATCTTGAAACGTATTACTGTATCCCTGAGGCATTTAGTGGTTACCAAAAGAGATTCGAGATATTTCATGTTGGCAGTGAAAATTTAATGAAGTAAAAACACGAGGAAATATTGAAAATGAGTCGAAGTAAAGGATGCCCATAAGCAATACCTGCCCATATATTGAAATCGTGGTAGTGCTGTAACCTTTAACTTAATGAAGCATTTTGCTTTAACATATTTTTTAATAATAAACGTATCTTACAACAATTGCCTTTTCTACTTAATTTTAAATAATTTAATTATTTGTCAATAAAAAGTAATATAAGATTTTTTTTTAAAATTTGGTGCAGAAGAGTTTTAACACAAAATGTATCATTAAGGTACTAGGCATACTAGGTTTAGATTAAATTTATTTAAAATATTAAATTTCAAAATGAAACTATCAACCAAAAAAGCCTTGCTTGAATTTGCTTGAAATAACATGGAACTTTATTGAAACTAAAAAAAAGTGCAAAAAAAAAGGGGATAAGATGACAATTGTTGGTCTAAAGTGTCATGTAATGATGAATCCTATTTCACACTACAAGGGTTTGTCAATTCCCACAACTGCAGAATTTCAGCTACAGAAAATCCTAGAACAATCATGGCGCTAGTTGTGAGATTATCTGAAATCGCGCGTTTACTGTGATTGTCCAACCTCATTAGGGATGCTAAAAGACAACATGGGATGACAATTTCTCACCACACCTACAGATATGCTGTACAGTTCTATTGACAATATTGTTTCTCGACTACAGGTATTGTTGGCAAATGACTGGCAACATGTTGCCCATTTGTTATAAAGAACATAGTGTTTACTAAAAATCAGTTATTATGCCAGTTATTGCATTTGTTAGCATATGAAAAGCCATATATTGATCGTTTTTTGCACTTTTGTGGTTTCAATAAAACACTAAATCATTTCAAGAAAGTGTAACAAATTTTACCTCTCTGCCTACATTACTCCGTAAATTATTGAATTTTCAAACGTTAACGGATTTTTGAGTAACCCGGTATCTTGAAGATATTATAAATATTGGTCTTAACTAGAAATAAATTCTCTTTCTTAGGTCTTTCATGCCTGCCTTTTAACCAACACCGGCAAGAAATCGACCTTCTTTTTGCCATCAGCTGGATGATGAGGGGGGAGTAGAATGATGAAGTGATTGACTCCGTTCACACAAGAGAGCAGACGTTTTTCTTCTGGAAAGACTAATTAATTCAATTGCTTGTACTGCTAAAAAAGTAAGCTAAGTAAGTATAGTAAGAAATGACGAACGTAAAATACCCCCCAAAAAGCTCTCTAAGGCAATACATGACTGATTATCTATTCAAAAACTAACATCTAAAAATTAAATATTTTATCATTTATAAATACCAAATAAACAAAACTTCAATGCATAAATAGCACTTGCACTATCAAGTTTTATGAAGTCATTTATAATGTTGCTCATCCTGGTGTTTTCATGAACAAAGCAGTTAGTTGAGAATAGGTATACTAAGTTATGAGATGTTTGAAGAATATTCGGCGGAAATGGCCAGACATATAGAATATGAATTGCTAGATACGATCATAAAAGACTTATACAGAGGCTATACTAAGCAAGGTTTATACATGATGATTTTATTATATAAAATGCTTAAACGGTGAGTGTCTATTTTCAAAAAGAGTTCCTTTTTCATGTTTGTTTACTTTTGTTAAAATGAGAATGAATTGAACTATAATTATTCAGTTTTTTTAGTTAATTACAAATTTTTCATTTCTGTTCAGAATGTAGTACTAGTTTGATATAAAAAAAGATAATAATAATTTTATGTTAATTTCACATCTCTATTCCAATTAATTTTTATTTTGTCCAAATACGGTAATTACTTCTATTTACATTACCGTGAGTTTAGAAACTCGTCTCATTACTGCATAAGATATCATTCTGTACATTTTTCATTTTTGATATGCTCTACAAATTCTGTATTTCTTACGTTTTAAATATACAGGGTTATCAAGAAGTAACAGTAAGTGTTCGGATCTCTGTTGCGTGTTATGTACTGGACGAAATGTAACAAAATGTGGCCACCATACATATTAAAGTATGCGGTTTGAATTTATAAAGGAAAAAAAAAATAGTACAAAAACGCCGATAGAGGAAATCCTGGCGCTGCAATCGAAAACTTTATTATGTAATTTGCTTATACGGGTACTTCGTGACATGACATCGAAGATAAAAGGAAGAGGTGCGGGAATTTATGTCATTCTGCAAGAATTCGCCAGTCGATTGCGTTATCACTATGTGAAAGCGCCTTATAAGTCAAGCTGTTTTATCAACGGGATGAAAATGCCAGTGCTGCTCTTCGTGAATACCGGCGGTTAAAACAGTTCCGTAAAGTACTGATGACCATAACTAACTCACAAAGAATGGTTGAAAGATTTGAAACAACAAGAAGTAGAAAATATTGTTGAAGATCCTGAAGTTTTTTCCGTTTAAGATAACACCCATTAACAGATAACACTGATCTGAATCTTGACTTTTTCTGGTTGTAAGACGGTTCTGGATCACTTTGAAGGCGTTATGTATCAAAGACATGTTCCTGACATTCCTATTTTAAAAGATCAAATAACGTTACATGCCAGACGAATAAGTGTCGATATGATGCGAGCCACCATTGGAAACCTCCTGTACCACATGCAATTATCGGAACATCAGGCTGGTGGTCACCCTGAGCCAAATTTGTAAGTGCTATAATAAACGTTTTTCATTGGTATTTGGTGTGTTGCTATTTACTGTTTCCATTGGAAGTTATCTACTCTTTTTCCGCACATTATGAGCTTGCAGTGCCAGGATTTCCCCTATAGGCGTTTTTGGTACTAATTTTTTTTCTTGATAAATTGAAACCGCATACCTTAATGTGAATGGTGGCCCATTTTTTTTTAATATTTTGTCTAGTACATAACACGCTACAAGGCTCTGAACACCTCTTGTTGTTTCTTGATCATCTTGTATTGTTTAATTAAAATACTTTCATAAACCAGCCAGAATCGACATTTTCACGCATACTCAATATAAATACCCTTGTGTATTACTTATCACATACCATTGATGAACAATAGTTGCGACGCCTGTTAGAATGAGATATTTAATTAATTGTTTGGCAATTATTCGCATGAATGCCGTTATTATATAAGCGCCAGAACTCTTAATGTGCATTTCAAAATTTTTTGTCCATCGATTACAACCAGACAAATAATTTAGATAAAAAAAATCTAAATTGTAGTTATAAAATCAAATACCCAATTTCATGTATTAAATCATTGTGTTATCTAAAATCATGTTTACATGCTTGTGAAAGTAGAGATAGAGAAACAATGTCAGTTTTTCGCTTTGATGAATTTAATTACAAGCTTAATACGTATCTACATTTTAGATATTAAAAATTTGTGCCAAATCATATCAATCCAGCGATATGTGTTTTGTAGTTAAAGTGTTAACTATATACATCGAAATACGAAATTTTTCTTTTCGTTCAAAACTTAATTGAAATGGATAAAGTTTCGTTCAAAATTTTACAGAAATCTGTAGAATAGATATTCCACCCATCTTATTCAAAGGGTTTTGAGTTATCGTGTTCATAGGTAGACAAATAGATAGGCATAATGCTAAAAATTTGTTCTTTTCGTTCAAAACTTAATTGAAATAGAAAGAGTTTCGTTCAGAATTTTATAGAAATCTGTAGAGTCAATATTCTATCTATCTTACTCAAAGGGTTTTGAGTTATTTTGTTCATAGATAGACAAATAGATAGGCATAATGCTAAAAATTTGTTTTCCGGACTGAGGGATTCAAATTCTAATTTTTGTTGATTATAATATTCTTTCTGTTCTTTGTATACGATAAATTAAAAAATCAAAACAAAAAATAATATCTAATGTAATAATTTTTTTTACCATTTAAATCTGTAAATGGAAGTGTCGGGCATGGCCATTTAAAAGAAGATTTCGAAATATATAGTATATGCACATGCAATTTTATCTCATTTTCAACAAACTGAACGTTAATTCAGTGAAACTTTCTGCACAATTCTAAATTCCGAAAATGAGAATTTAGGCTTTGACATCAGTGAAGTAGCAAAGAAATGAGATATATCTTTTTCTATTTTACCTCAGGAAACAGAGAATCAATTTGAAAATGTGATGTTAATTTTAATTTATTATTAAATTACTCATATTAATTTAATTTAAAGTAAATATTCAGTTTAAAATGGTAATTAGATAAAATGAATCCTTAATTATTCATTCTTTTACTATTTTGCCGTTAATAAGTATTATTAATATATGATTTATTATTAAATTACAATCAATATTATGATATGTTATTTGAATTGTTTTTATTATGTTTTTACATTGCATTCGATCTACGTATTTAACTTCATGATTAATAAAACATAACCATTTCAACAGACAATGGCACTTAAACTCACAATGAAAATAAATCTCGTAACTTATTGCATTAATGACAGATTTATCCACAGTGAATTCTTCAAAAGTAAGAAGTATTAAAATTTCTCATATAAAACCTTGCACAACTTTAAATTTAAAGCAACAACAAAACCAATCCACGATTAATTGACAAAACCATTGTTGGAGAACTTCGTGCCTTTCAAGACAAAAATATCGTTTGGCAGGTAGATTCAGTATGTAAGCAGTAAGGAATGTATTAATTACGTCTAGGAAAGAGATTTGGTCCGTGTACCGTAAGACGAAAGCAGATTAGCAAAGTGAGACAGTCGAAGATTCTAGACGAGACACCCCTTATTAATTATACATAACATTACTGTTGAATGTAGGAAACTATCTGAAGTATACTTTTATTACTTTATTCTATGTAAAGAGTTCTCATTTAGCTGGAATCATTAAAAACTTCGATCTCGATTTTAGTGAATCCTCACGTTTCAGAGCAAATGTGGAAATTACAAAGTAAACTATTCTTCTATAAAATTCTGTATGAATTATATAAAGGGAACAATCTGTTTATACGTCTCTCCGTGTGCAAGCAACCACAGTATTTCAAAAATAAAATGAAGCTGACGATTGAAATATGGAAAATTGTTTTCATTATAAGGCTTATAAATTTGAATCAAATTTATGAACCCGACTCAACAAAAGTGTGACTGTCTGTCTGTTTGTCTATTCCTTTGTACATAAAAACTATAAAATATATTTGTGTGCATTCAAAAACGCTACAATATAATAGGTGGTGAACTAACATGTAAAAACCGAAATTATGGATTTGTGATATTACTAACCAAATAAATAGAAAGTTAATAAGTATAGCTCATTGTTTATAAAGTGTAAAATTAGCGTAAGCCCCGTAATATATATCAAAAAAGATAAATGAAATTAATTGTGTATCTCTGACATAAAAACACTAGATTAACACAACATTCACTTTTAATTTTTTTTCTAAATGACGAAGCTAAGTGTAGCATATCATTTTAGGAAGTTATATGAGAAAATCGAAAGGAGAAACTCCAGTATCTTTATTAAATAAATTCACATTTAAACTAGAGATTATTAATTTCTTGAATATGAAGTATACTAAGTAAAACTATTGCAATTTATAAAAAAAGTTCAAATTCGAGATTTTGCCGAATCTTCACTTTCCGAGCCTTCCTGAGTTCGAAAATCAGGTTTTTTTTAAAGAATTAGTTCTCTCTGTGAACACGATAAATAAAAAAAATCTTTGAGCTGGATGGGTGAAGTTTGGTATATCGTAGATCATTTTTATATGAATTTTGTAGATTTTTATCAACTGTGGAACGAAATCTATTTCAGAGAAATTCTGTCTGTCCAGATCTGCAAAAGAGAGCTAACACGAAAACTACAAAACAAAAAAAGTTAGATCGATAAAAATTAGAATACATATAAACATTAAAGAGCAGATCTATATCAAGTTTATTACTAAATTTTTCGTGAGTTTTTTCGAGTCAGAAGGCACATAAATACTGTAACTCAAAAACGCGATTACTTACATAATTGAAATTTGATATGTAATTCTGTAACTGCAATTCCAATTCTGTACCAAAATACATATTCGATTTTTTAATAATCTTCTATTAACCGTATGACAGTGATTAACCGCCAAAAAGAAGTCATCAAAGATCGAAAAGTAATTTTTCGCGAATGCTGTACTGTAAATACGTACTACTTTTCTTTACTTTATTACGAAAATGGAATTTTCGCTAAGTTTTGAAAATATATACCTAAGCATTCACGGTGTTCAAGATCCATAAATGTGCGTGGGAATTGGAGTACATGAGCAAAGTTTGGGGGAAATCCTTTCCTTAAGTCTTATTTATTGTAAACATCGCATTATGGGAAATGTGCTGTTCTGGAACTGTTCTCCTAAAATGTGAGGTTTTTCAGTAGTGGCTCGTTCATGAGGGTAGCAAAATTGCATCATATTTTAAAATTGCTTTAAGAACTTGTGTTAGCGCTTTTAAAAAAAAATCTTATATGGATATTTTTCTACATTGATAATTCAATGAATAAGGAAAATGGAAAAGTAAGGAAAATGAAAAAATAAGGAAAACGAAGAAGGAAGACAGAGAATGCAGCGATAAATAGAAAATACACAAGTTGGCTCTGTTCACTGAACAAACTTCAAAGCATCAGATTTGTTCAGTGCCTTATAGTTACCTGATACATCGGAAGTGAAAACCGATGTTTCCTTCCATAGAAATTCGTGATGACTCGGCTCCTCGAGTCTCAGCTCAAGTTTGGCAAATATCCCGCATTGAGATTTTCATTTTTGTTCACCCTCTCATCATCAGACTTCCTTTATATCTATTTCATCCAAAATTTGTTATTTGTCTATATCTGTATATAAAATATGTCTACAATTTTGATGTGAAAACCGTATTACTGATTTTTCCCGCTTCCCTTTCCCTTTTCTTAGTTATTTTGTTTTCAGACACACTGACATTCGAAAAATAGTCTTCTTCCTGACGATTGCAATTCTTTTGCTACATGTATTTAATATATTACAAGTGAAAACTAAATCTAATATTTTTTAGACCTTTTTGGTGTGAAATATCCATATATTTCACTAAAATGCCCATCAGTGCTTTTATGGCCAGTTTTATTTTATTTCACTCGAATTTTAATAAGCAATTTATACACAAGATAAATTTGATTAGTTGAATTAAAAGTCTTACTCCATTCTTTCAGAGAAGCAACTTCAGTATATAAATAATTTCTTTTAAAGAAAATTACCATTTGTAAATTTATTCAAAATTTAAAATAACTAAAAATGTAAGTATGGTGAACTATTTAAAAAGTATTTTTATACGTTTAGAAGTTTATGGAGAAATTAAATTAACAGGTGAATTTCTTTAATTTTATTTTCTTATATTCTTTTTGAATTTCACCATTAACCAGATACAGTAAAAACTTAAAACGACCAATGAAAAACTATTTGCTCTAATATATCAGTTTAGCATATTCATGACTGAGTTATAAATTGAAACACACTTTGCAAAATCATTTACTTAAGGATATTCAATATACTTTCAGTTATAAATTAACGAAATTATAAATTTTACAAAATTATTTACATAAAAAATCATTAAAGCATTCGTCAAAAGCATAACTTAAATAACCGTCAGACTTAAAAAATCGTTCTAGATTATTTACTTAAAATTTTTTAAGGCGTTCGTAAATTATATGCCTAATACAATTATAAAATTCGATAAGTAATTGCGAGATTATTCATTTAATAGTCTTGAATTAGTTTATCAAGAAAGCAGCTACTTTCAACAAAGAGTGTTTCTTTGCTTTGACTTTAGCAATCTTTAATACTCAGACAAAGGTTAATTAAAATTTTATGAATTTATACAATTTTAATAATAAAAGTTTATAATTAGGCAAAGTAAATTTTACAGTCGCATGAAAAAAATGCAAACGAGACTAAAAAGTAAAAATACATCAAACGATAAGCGAAATTCATCATACTGTTGTCATGGTTACTTAGTTTTTATCCCTTCCGAACTCATGCATTCATTTGTTGAAGAAATGAAGGAAACGTTTTCAAACCATTTAATTCATAATTGCTTTATTATTTAGGTTGCTATCGTTTCGAGACAAATTATTAATTTGAGCTGAAGAGTTGAGATTCAGGCATTTTGTTCAACAATTTACATGTATGGAATTTTATACACTCGGTTATGTATGGTAACGGATTGAAATATTAAAAATGGCAATCGAGCGCCTTTCATATTAAGTTTAAATACATTCTTTCATTCACATTATTTAATGACTACTTTATGTAACTAATCACTTTCCAAGTCATTTATATATAATTACATTACTGTTAGGTAAAACAATTTATCTGATTTTGAGATAACATATTATTTTTAATTAAAACGTTTCTTTATATTTCCAGCAATTTATAAGGATGGGAAATTATTTATTTCAATATATTAAGAAGATGGACATTTCAAAAATACCTGTTTATTACTTTCCTATACATATTTTAATGGCTTTATATTAGATGAATGCTTCATCTAATAGAGCATTTACAGTGCTCTATTATGTATAAATTATAACGTCAGTCTTTCAATTGGATAATCTCGTTTTGAGATAAATTAATATTTTGAACTAAAAAGTCTGCACATGTACAATATTCATTTATATGCATGCAAATTTGCATGCACTTAAAAAGGGTAAGCATTTTGATAAATTTAAAAACTGTTTAGCGCTTTCTCGTAACAAATTCTACCATATTCTTATGTTCGTATAAGTGATTCTTAGGAAATTTAACGAAATTAGCATTAAATTTAATAAATGCTTCAATTAATGGAACATTTATCGAGCCATTATTTATAAAATTAAATTTCTACTACGTAAATAGGGTAGTCTTTTTTTTAGATAAATTATTATTTTGAATGAAAAATTTATATATATTGAAATTTACATATATTTGAATATGGTAAGAAGAACAGATCAAAAAGAGTTTTCTTTTACTTTCTCATGAAAAATTTAAACGCATTCTTCAGCACATATAATTTAACGAAATTCTATGCAGATATTTAACGAATACTTAATTTTATAGAGCATTTATCGATCCAATTTATATAAGACTAGCCGCCTTTGGCGACCAGCCGGTTCGCCAATGTTAATGTTCGTTTAAATTTTAATAATTAAATATTTTACGCAATTCCTACTTTAAAAGATTCTTCATCAAAATATTTTAAAACTTCAAATTTTGATAATCATATAATTCAATCATTATATTATAAAGCCCTTCAGTCATAACGTAATATGTATCTCTCTAATGTTCTTTTAGCCGCCGTAAAATTTTTGCTTTAAATTAAAGTGGAAAGAATTAATCTGCAATTAATATAATAATATTTTTTACTGAAACAAAGCATTTTTTATACCATAATTACTGATAACAGAGTCACTGAGCGTTTAAACTTTATGGGCACTAAAGATTATTTTTCTTAATTTATGTTATATCTCAAGAATTTGTCAACAAAATTTTCTACAGATTCATCATGAACAAATCGATTAATTAACAATGTTTAATTTTAAATGCATCAAACAATAAGAAAATAAAATGAATCGTTTAAAATAATCAGTCAAAAACAGGTTTAAAAAAAACTACTTAAAAAACGATGTACTTAAAACTTTATCATATACGAAAAATATATAACTAACATAAATACAATTTAATTACAAAAGCATGCAACTAACCTAAAAATAATTTAAATCAAGAATCATCTGATGATAATATTATCAACAATCAGAACAGAATGAGCATGCGTGAATTTTTCTATGCCAGTTGGGGTAACGCTATGCAGATTAGACATTTTTAATTTCCTTTATTCTGTGTTATTTTAATTTAAAAATACTTCAGAATGAATCTAAAAGATCGATTAATTAACAAAGTTTAATTTAAATGCATCAAACATTAAGAAAATAAACAGAATCGTTTGAAACAATCGTTCGAAAAATGTTAACCGTAGCCTCATTACTATTACGGAAAAAAAAAATTGAAACCTTAATCTTTGGTGTTCGGAAATGAAAAAATGAAAAGATTTTTTGGCTGGAAAGTTAGTGTTTTATTAATAATTAAATTTCTACTTAAAATTTCAAAAAAAGTGATCCCAGGTGCACATTCTCGACCTCCAAGGTATACACGTGCCAAATTTGGTAGCTGTAGGTCAAATGGTCTTTCCTGTAGAGCGCCAACATACACACACACACACACACACACACACACACACACATTGAGCTTTATATAAGTACTAGCCGCCTTTGGCGACCAGCCGGTTCGCCAGTATTACCGCTCGCTACAATTTTCAATTAAATATTTTAAGTAACTGGTCTCTTAATAGATTCTCAAGTAAAACATTTTTAATATTCAAATTTTGATAGTCATACCAAACTTATACTGTTGTTTAGATCGTTTCGTTCAATTTACTATATATATTTTGCTAATTTGTTGTCATTTGCGGTAAAACTTCAACTTTAATTTAAAATGTAAATGATGAAATTGCAATTAATATTAAGATATTTTTCTAATAAAACCAAGCGTTTTATTTTATTTATCATCTTTATTGTTATTTATTAATTATTATTATTATTGAATGTGAGTATTGCAAACAGAATCGTTCGGTATTTAAGTCTTATGTTAACTACAAAATATTTTTCATAATTTATGTAATATCTCAAACAATAATTCAACAAAAATTTCTGAGGTTCAGCATAAAATTCAGTTTTTAGTTTTGCTTTCAAACGGATTTCAAAATGAAATCAATAATAATATTTTGTTCTTGCCTATAAATATATTTCAAAAATTATGAAGTCTAAATTTAATGCAGTAAGGTATCATATTCTGAGAAATATTCTGGACACACCAAATTCTAAATAAATGAATGAATGTTTCTATTTTCCACGATCAACTAAGACTTATTTATGAAGTTGTGAATGTTAAAAATTTAGAAAAACTCAACATTTTCATAATCTTAGGCCAATTAATCTTGTGAAACCTGCGCGCTGATTGGCGTATTTTCTTTGAAACGATCGATGGAAAATCTAAGATTAACCTTTTTTTATTGAATAGGGATATTCAAATTTTCATAAATCAGTCAATTTAAGTGATTGATTTAGTTGATTGGAAATTAACTCTTTTTATTTAAAATATTAGTTTTTCAAGAACATTTTGTTAATCGTGATTTTCACAGCAGAAGCTTTATGTAAAATCAAAAATTCGTTATTTATTAGAGCATTTATTGAATCAAGTTACATAAAATATAATCATTTTTCGTTTAGACCATTTTAGCAGAACTGTGTCTTATTAAAGGTTTACAAATTAGCTGATTTGAATGGATATCCTGTTCATATTAAACAAAACTTGCCTTAAAATAAAACTGATTTATTGGATTAATAATATAAAGAGTATAAAAGATCATAAAATAATTTTTCTTGAATTTATTTTTTAGAAAAAATAATATTTCATATTTGTTTCATTTCCTACAGACTCGTGCCGAAAATTATATTTTTGCAGATTTCATTTTCAAAAAGATTTAATTTATTTTAATTGGAACTTTAATCAATGTGATGGCAACACTTTGACAAAAACCTCATTTTTCCCATGAATGCGAAATGTGCTCGTGCAGCTTAAATTTTATTTTTATCTTGTACGAAAAAAATTGTTGAAAAATATAGTTAAAATATTTATTTAAAAATTCATTAAAAATAGAAATTTAATTTTAAGGTTAAAACATTGACATCATTTAAAAGATAAATTTTTGATCATGTAAAAATCTTTTTTGTGCGGTTATATTTCCGGAAGTTATAGCAGAAACACGCCAAAATTTCGCTTAATTTTTAAATAAATAAAATTCTAATTAAACATTCGAAAAAATAACCCCCCAGGTGCACATTCCCGGCCTCCAAGGTATACACGTGCCAAATTTGGTAACTGTAAGTTGAGTGATCTCTCCTGTAGAGCCTCAACACGCACACATACATTGAGCTTTATATAAGTATAAAGATTACATTATTGTTATGTTAACCGGGTAATTTCGTTTTGAGATGATTTTTTTTAACTAAAATGTTTGTACATGTATTTTTTTCCAAAAATTTATATATGAGGAAAATTACATATATTTCTATACATGGTAAAAAGATGAAAACAACTCTCTATCATTTTTTAATAATAAATTGAAACAAGCATTCGGTGACAAATGCATTTATTAATAAATATTTTATTTAATCGAATATTTTTCAAGCCATTCTATATATAATTACTTTATAAAAATTGTTGGATTCCTGTTTGATATGAATTATTATTTAGAAATGCAAATTTTTCGTATTATTTATCCAACAATTATTCTTATTTTATCCAATAATTTATTTATACACACAAACATTTAAATGTGACATAAAGGATGGAAATAACAATAAAGTCAGTCTACTTTTTCAAATCAAATTTAAACGCATTCTTATTTTTATATAATGTAGCAATGATTAATGCAAATAGTTGAAGATTATTTGATTTAACAGGACTTTCTAAACCAATACGTATAAAATTATATTATTGTTATGCAAGTCGGTTAATCTTGTTTCGAAATGAATAATTATTTTGAATTGAAAACGTTTCTTCTTATCTTTTACTTAATAATTTAAATTTGGAGAACTTTGCACTCATGTTTAAATATGGCAATATCAAAAATATCTATCTAATCCATTTATATACAAATTGAAACATTCTTATGATAAATTTAATTAAACAACATTCTACGCGGATATGTTGCGAATGCTTCATTTAATAGACCATTGTTAAGGCTTAGTATTCTACAATGCTTCATTGAGTAGGTAATGAATATGCTGCATTATCTGCCATCTGCTCTAATGTTGAAACTGGAAACTGTATTCCCTGCGGGCTTCCATTGCATGTGGGTGTGACATTTACCCGAGACCTTTCAAGCTTTGACACTTTGGACGTCAGACATTTCAGCGGTATATTAAGATGGGCTGGAATCAACGACTCTTCGAATTAATGCTTCTATGCTCCATTCATTTAATTTGATGCTGGTTAATACTTAATATGCAATATCAAATGTCAGCACAAGGAGAAAGACTAGACAGATGTGTGTGTATTTAAGTGATTAAACTGGGGAGAAAAAAAATGGCATTCCGATGATTCAAAATGATTCATCAAATAAAATCAAACTTAAATTTAAATCAAAGCTTCAATAAAGAGTTATTTTAAGAATTTTTTAAATAGTTTTCCCACTACATTGGTAATATTAATTTAGATATATCAACTGTCTTGCAGTAATAAACATTGGACATTCTAATTGATTAGTTGTAATTAATTAATTTATTGATTGAATTACTCAATCAATCAATTGATCTAACCTTATTGTATGTGGCAAAAATGAAACCAAATTAGTCCAGTTCTTAAGACTCAGGCTATGCCAAAATTTTATTATGAATATTATTTTTAAATTGGAAGGTGATTACGACAGGCGATTACTGATGACGCATTTAGAGATTATGAACTTCATACAAAACAAAAATTTGTAAAAATAGGCTGTACGAGTTTTTCAAAATATTTCTCTGTAGGAAATGTACATAGAAATAATACTTTTGGGATTTTACACTGAAAATGGAAGGTGATCAAGGGCAACAAGATTTCGATATAGAATCTAAAATTAAATCAAATTTGATGAAGTCGGTGCGATGATAGAGACTGAGGGAGTGGTACATATAAATAAAATATATAAAACTGTAGGTGAAATTTTTTGATGATTACTGTTCTTTCTCATTATGTGCAGCTTTATATGACAAAAAAGGAAGAGTATTTTATATTTTGATAGACACGTAGGAAAATAAGGAAATTTCCATAACATTTACAATTGAATAATTCAAACGACCTTACCAAAATAAGTTTTAAAGTGATTGTATAGACATTTCAAAGGTATTTTATATCTTTTTTAGAAAAAAACATGGATCAATACCAAATAATTTTATATTTAGAAAAAAATTATATCTAAAGTTTATGTTATGTTCGAAAAACTGATTTACTACAAAAATATTCTGGAAATTTAGATAATATGAAAAGTAAAGTGCAACGTTTGTGAAAATTTACCTCTCCCATGAAATACCATTAATTGAAGGCTTATTGTTATATAAGAAATGAAAAAAACACGAAAGCATACAATATTTTTTTTTATAAATACTTCACTCTTCTCAACAGAATTTTTGTTTTAAAACAAGTAAATATACATTGTTTAATTTTTTTAAATATGAAAAAAAATAAAGTAAAAATGAGTTTTCGTGTCTTAACATTTGGTAAATTCTTTATTGGACTTCTAATTGAAAACATCCGGCTATTATCCTTTCAAAAACATTTTAATATCTTTTATACCCATCGAAATTATCTTAATGAAGGCTTTTACTTATGTTTTCACGAGTTAAAAGTTTATACTTAAATTTTCACGACTCAAACTTAATTTTAGATTAAATATAAATAAAGTTTTAATAAATATTTAAAATTTTTGAATTTATTTCTGTTTTTAATACAAAGAGAAAAAAAAACACAATCAACAATTTGAGGGATTTAATTAACTTTTTATGTGCTTACTTGATATAAAAATTTAGTGGTTGTCGTAAAACATAGCGGTTTATATCTTTCGAAAACAAATTTAATGGTTTTTATGCCATTAAAAACAATCTAATAGCAGGAATTTATTTAGCTTTCACATGCAATATTTTGATTAAAAAATAAAATCAGAAATTTTTGGTTGAAAACACGAGTAAGGAGCTTAAGGCAGTTACAAGAAACAAATATAATTATTTTGCCTATAACAATTATTTTTCAAAAAAACAAACAAACTAGTATGCTTATATCACTTATATATCATTTTAATTTTAAAGATAAATCTTAAATTTGTTAAATAAAATATTTAAAAAATAGTTTTGATTATAAATATGAATAGTTTTTATACGTTTTGAATAGTGCAAAGGATTTTTGTGCAGACGATTTTCCTCCAGAAGTATAAAATCATAATTTTATTTGAATAATATATTAATCCGCACTTACTTTGGCTCGAATGAAGATTGTACAAAAACATGATTCAAGTTTTATTTTGTGTATAGGCTTTCTTTTAAAATGCATTATGTTTCTTGAATATTATACTCCCATTTATGAAAGCATTTATCACTTCTGGGCAATTTAATAAAATCGATCTTATGATTTAATTTCAAATCTTTTTTCAAAAGTAGACAGTTTGAAAAATAATCCCATCTATACACCCACTACCAAGTTTTAAACACATTACTGTAACTCCAACATTTAAAAATATCAATTAATCTTTTTAAAAATTTTTAATCGGAACTGTTTGATCTGATTTAATGAAAACCTACACAAAAATTTATAACTTAATTAAAAAACATTTTTTAGACATCCGTTCTTCAAAACATATTAGTGTGCTTTATTATTGTTTAAAACACTTGACTTATAATAAAATGACAAAATTTAGTCCCTTAAATGTTTGTATAAATTTTTAAACTCTAGTAATAATGTAACAAAATTTATTGTGATAATGATAAGAGAGATAATCTCAAAATTATTTTTGGCAAGACGTTAGACAAATTCGTTATATTTTGTTAACAACATAACAAAATGAAAAAAAAAAAAAACTCTATAATATAATTTTTTAGAAAGAATTTTTTTAAAGTCAAAATGACCATAAAAAAAGCAGATAACTAAATCATTATGAATAAAAGTACGTATGTCTACATTTCCACCTAAACAACTAGGACGAATTAAACTAAATTTTATTATATTATGAGGAATATATATCATTATTTTGGAAATATTATATTATTTTTGGCACAGTTTTTCTTTCAATTGTTATTATTTTTTAAAAAATTAAATGCTTTAAAACAAATATTAACTTTCAATTATTTTACCACTTTTTTGAATTTCGTTGGTTTTAAGAAAATAAATTAGCAGTGCCTAAAAGCAATTCTTTAATTTATTTTTAATTTAATTAATTATTTTAAAATTAAAACTCTTAACAAGATTTTCTACAACAGTAATGGTTTCAGATAATGAGAAAATAGCCAACACTTCGTCTTTTGTTCCAGAGAAATTTCGAACAAAATTAACTCGGGGAAGGAAGAATTTACTTTCGTTTTAAAATTAAAAATTTTAAATTTTCAACGATACCAATTTTATTTCTGCATAATTTTTCTTTCAATTGTTGTTTTCTTTGGAAGATCTAATGTACATGCTTTTGACATAAAGAAATTTCTAAGTATTCCTTTGTTGGACAAAGTTAACACTTGTACAATTTACCACTATTTTTTTATTTTCACTTTTATTTGAATGCATATTAAATTTATTTGAATGCAAACAGTCTCTGTAAGAAAAATAATTTTTTCAAAAGTATTTTTTACGTTATAAAGTATAATACATGAATGTATTTTAAGTCGGAGCAACGCCAGGTGCATTATCCAGTAAATAAATAAAATCAATACCACTAACGTTGTTTTTCTGTCTAAGCTTTTATTGCTTCGATTTTTAAAAGTTTTATCATGATAAAATGTATTTATTCTATGAAATTGTTGATCTTAGTGTATAAAATCCAAACGAAAGAAAACGCAAGCAAAGCGTGCTTTTCCGCTCCTTTAAAAAAAAAAAAATCCCTTACTGAATTCCCTTTTACACACCATAAATAAAAGCTGTTATTTTGCAATGAATAATAATATTTCTTCTTCATATCTTTCCTGTTTTAAATACCTTCATGAAATATCACAATGCAAAAATGTAGATTTCCCAGTTGCCTTTCCAACTCAATGTAGTGTTAAGAAGAAATAGTACAATTTTGTGTAAGAAGGAAACTTCGAAAACTTTTGTTCGATGATCGAAATATCGAAAGCTGACTGAAACTTCGAAGAAAATTCGAATACTTTTACAAGTAACTGCATATCTGGAGAATTCGAAGTAATAAATAATTCATAGCTTAGTGCATTTCAAATGTACATTCAAAATATTTGAACTTGATGCCATTCCTCAGCTGGATTAAATTGAATAAAAATTATTTCCATTTCCAAGAAAAGATTTTCAATAATTAGAATTTTCTTTATCTTATGCAGAACTGAAATAAAATTAATTAGAAAAAAAATGAGTTTTTGATTGAAACTTTTAAAACTGTGGATTAAAGCAATCAACAATGAAGAATAAATAGATTTTTTAGATTAATTTGCAATGAAATTTAAACGAAAGATATTTTTAACATTATTAAAGATTATTGGGAAAATTAGGAAAGAAAAGGACTTTTGCCTCAAAAACTATTTCAGATTTATTTTTTAGAAACTACTTTTACAGTTCAAACATATTTGCAGCATTTTAGTATCCATTGTTAATTAATGAGTCTGAGTACTAATAATTAATTTCTTTAACAATGCACAAATATTGAAAAAATGGATATGTAATTACTTTTAAAAACTCAGAATAAATGAATGTTTATATTTATTGCTTAAATTTTTGTATAAAATAGTACTTACGCATGCATGCATATATATATATATATATATATATATATATATATATATATATTAAAAATTATTGTATAAAAATAAAATAAATTATACAAGTAAAAATATTTATATTTCCAAATTATATATTTTAAATCGATGATATAAAGGATATAATTTCAATTATAGCTTTTTGATGTTTACATATCAATCAATAATTTTTTTATTGACAACATTAGAAAATGGAAGCAATAAGTTCACAGACTTTAGATGATAATATTGAAATTATATTATTATTATTATATGATAATGTTCTGACAATTAAACGCGATCTAAGAGGTTTTAAATAACAATGTCTTCATGAAATTAAAAACAAGAATAAGAAAATAGCACATTTCTGTTAAAAAAAAGTTTACTCAACCGATTTGTTTTCTAGACTTGATGGCATGAGAGAAGAAATTTTGCCAAGTTAACTGGCATAAAATTTAATTACAGAAAACACGCAAGATGTAAACTTTTAAAAGTTTCAAGCTGAAAATTTTCACTCATTTCGTAGACATGCTAAGAAGTAAAATTTAATTTACGGAAAACTATTTCTCAATCCGAGAAATAAATTACCACCTATCGGAACAGGGAGATTAAATTTTCATATGCAGATCGAAATTCCTATTCAACTTTAAATTAATTTTCAGAATTTTAAAAAAATTCAATGATACCCCCTTCAAATTTAATAATTTCAAAACTAGTCAGAGTTTAGATTTCAAATATGTGGATTCCTGTTATTTTAGGACGAATAAAGAAGTCCTTACTCAATAAATATTTTTAAAATGATACGTTTTTTAAAATTAATTTAACTATAAAACATTTTTTTAGTAATCATTATTATGAATTCAAATATAAATATAACGAATATTATACGAATTCAAATATATATATGAAATAAATATAACGACAATTTATTTCCTATAAATTAAATGAAAATTAAAAAATACGGCCGCAATTCATCTTTCTAGGATCATTTACCAACACTGCAAAGTAAAATTGTACATTATATAAATTGTGTGTTCTGTCAACTGCAATATTATTACCTTTAAAAATTCTTTTCGATATAACAGGATAATATTCTATGATTTCTCAAATTATTTAAAAAAATATTAGACGCATAGCATTTTTATAATTCATTTTTAATACAATTAAAAAAATTGTATTATTAAATTAATGATTTTGAAATAGTAAGATAAGAAAAATTTCAAAACACAAAATGGCATAAATAAAAATATATGCAATGCAATGATTTTTTTAGTTTTTAACTTCAAATATAATAAAGATTTAGTGCTTCTAGACTGAATTTATTATATTAAAAAACTATTTTTCCTTTATCTCAAATTAATGCGTATGAATATTATTGTGGCCAAACTATTTTTACTAAATGTAGTTTTATTCGAAATAAGATATTAAACAGTTCTCTATAAAAATAGTGACATGAATTTGTACTTTAATATTTTTATGTATACCCATTTATAAATTTTTTAAAATTCTTGTTATGAATTAAAGATGCTTCATTTGTATACTGATTATTGTTAGCACTGTAAAATAATTTAAATAGAGTGAAATTTAATAAAATTAAGCTTCAAAGTTAAGAAAATATTAAAAAGTTACTTTCTCCGTGTACCTTACTTTAAAATATGGAAAAATTATTTGCAGATAAATTTTCTGAATTTGGATACATAAAACATAAATCATTATTTTTGGAAGGTGTAATGTAAAATCGTATTAATAAAGATTATAGATCTAATGGGAAAATTTGAAAACTTTTCACTTAAAAAAATTATTATTATCTTTCCATGTTAAATGTATTATTTATTTATGGATTTTTCATGCTATTCGGAATCGTAAATAATAGAACTAAATATGGATTATATTTGTGGCATTCTTTTTTTACCCAAATATCTAATATTCTTGTAATAATCTTACAATCAACATTTCCAACTCTTGGTAATAATATTAATGGGGAAGCCAAATACATTATTTAAAACCAAACACATACAAAGAAACTTTAAAACACCTAAAACACATATGTTGAACATTTACTAAAGCAATGAAAACAAATGCAGCCAACAAATGACACGACAACTATAGCAGCATTATTGAAACCGTTCTTCATTTTAAAATTCCTCTTACACAAAACTATCAAAAACAACCACAATGTACCACAGAGTAACAAAATTAAAAACTGACATTTTTTAAAAATTTTATAATTGATAGGTTGATTTATAACTTTTTTCATTTTATAAATATATTTAAATTATTACTTAAATGTTTTATATTTAACTACAGAAAATTTAGTTAAGAAAAATTAAATTTCAAATCCGTAATCGGTAATCACACAAGTATTTTTAAAAAATAAATGCCCAGTTCAGTGCTCTTTTCAGAACTTTTTATTAATTTTTATTTATTACTATATTTTACTTTAATAGTTTAAAAGAATGGGTGATATTTTATCTAATTCCATAATTTGTTAATATATTTTTTTATTCATAAAGTAATATGTTTACGGAAATATTTTTAAACTTCATAATAAGTTTTTCACTTCCTATCAGTAATCATGAATTACTGATAAACACTGTTAAACTGCTATATATTTAATAGTAATATTTGAAGTAAAATAAAAATAGATTTTATGTACTAAATCACATTATTTATTTATTTATTCGTTAATATTTATTTTCAATAAATCTCATAATTTCTTTCACAATCAATTGTTTGTATAAAAATTATAATGATCTTAAATTTAATTAAATTATAATTCAGCAAAAGCAAATGTCATTTTTCAACTAAAAATTTTGATCCTAAACGAAATAGTATTGCTCTATTTTTCTAACGGCAAGGAATCAGAAAAGTTTTTGACTAAAAAACAACTATAACTATATTTTTGACTATAAACAAATATTTTTTTTTCAAATATATGTTTATATATTTTAATAAGAATTAAAAATTTAGTAATCCGCTGAAAGACAGATTTTGAAATTTAATTTCAAAGTTTTAAGTAATTAAAATCCCCAATGGTTTTAATGTTCAAAAGAATTATTATTTTGAAAATAAACGTATAAACTTTAATATATATGTATTAAACTAAAAAATGAATTCAGAGATTTCAAATTTAAGGCAATACTTCGTTGAAACTGTCAACAGTATTAGAAGATTCACTATATGCATAGTAAATCAAACTAAAATATATTTTATTGATTATGAGCTGTGAATCTTTCAACTGACCTTTAAAACGAAGGTCAAACTACATATTCTGAAAATAAATTCTTCGGGATTAGAATTGATTTAAAAAATTGAATGGACAAAAATTCTGCTAAATAGCGTTTTTAATTCAATATTTTTAAGATTAAAAATAAATATTAAAATACTATTCCATATATATATGGGTTGGTCATAAAACTTTTAAGAAAGAAAAAAAAATCAAATTGCAATAATTGGTTGATATGTGCGAATATACAGTTTTATTTTGTGTTTTGTTTAATAATTTATAAATTTTAAAATAATCTATAGTATGTTTGGGGGTTTAGAGCTCTTTTTAAAAACTTTTAAGCAAATTTTAACTGAGCTTTTCATGAAATATCTGTATAGTTAGCATTATTATTATTATTTGCGGCAGCACACCAAAGGCGCAAGTTTACAACAATACAAACATAAATTGCAGCTTAATCTATGCTTCACAAGGTTAGAAAAAATGAAATAAATAAAAAGGGAGAAATGAGGGGGGATAAAGCAGTGCGGAACATCAAGTGACAAATATAAGCGCCGGTGCAGGTTTTACACACTCAGACGTACAAAAACGACAATACCGGTCCGAGGGTATATTATGTCCTTTAAACAGTCCAGGAGAGGTGCTGTTAGGAGCTAAAAGGATGTACAGCAGCGTGGCCGTACAGCCGTTCACTGTAACTGCAGATGGAGGGAGCGATCAGTTATAGCAGGTGTCAAAGGGGGCGCTGAAGATCGACTTCGATCGTTTTAGGTATTGGTAGGGATGCGCGGAGTATAGAAAGAGGCGTGGTTTGGGTCACTAGTTAAACACGACCACGTGATGAGGTCGTGGTCACGATCGGTGGTTGACATGACCAGTTATTTTAGTAATTTATATCCCCCACCCCCGTTTTATATTTGTAGATAGGACGGAAATGGAATCCAGTAACATTTGCAATAATTTTTCATACTAATAATTTATTACAAGAAAGACTAGAGGTCAAGCTATAAATGTTGTTAATTTTGATCATGCATGTCGCATGTATTATACAAAATTACAAAATCATTTTAGCAGAATCAAAAATATTTCATTCAAAGCTCTGAAGATATGCTTAGTTATGAAGTAATTAATCATTTGCTCTAAAAAAATGAATGCATAAATAAAATACACAAAAATAAGCACATTTATCTACAAACGAATTTGGAAACATAAAAAAATTTATATAAATAATTTTATTTGAAATTTACAAGATATGTGATTTTAAACATAAATGTAACTATACTGCCCATGCAAATCAAATAATCAAAAAAATTTATAAAAAAATTAAATTGCCCTACGTATACCTAAAAAAATATGGAAATCTTCGTAACTGAAAAAATTACGAAATATTGTCTGCTTTATATATCTAATAAACATGAGTTGATGATGATCATTTTAATTTCGCTACTTTTATTTTTAAGGTTTTCATTTATCATTCCTGAGGTTGAAAATGCTAAAAGAATGATTATTTTTAAAAGTTTGAAAGAGGTAACAATGAATACACAAACCGATTATCTCCTAAAAATACTTTTGCATGCATACTATTAAAGATTTAAAGATTTAATCTTTCTCTCCCAGCTTTCTCTCCCAGCTTATCCTGGATAAAGCCTCAAACGCGTGTGGTGTTGGCAAACAATATGAAATATAATTCTTTGGCGTTGAATCAAGCATTTCTACTGAATTCTCGTGTGAACTTCGACAAATATTATGGTGATTAATTCCTTTTATGCAGTTAATACACTCTTACTAGGAAATCAAATATATATTTTGATGTCTTTTTATGACCGGGTAAACCGAAATTTGATGTAAAACAATTGCGTTGCAAAATCATATCCCAGATTTCGTTGTGGTTTTAAGTTATTGCCCTTAAATGTATGCGAAAGTAGAGATAAGCAGAAGATCTAATCCTTCAATATCTTAAAATTTAGGGGCTAAAAAGTGATTTTCAAGCTCTAATTTTGACTGTTTTGAACACGAATCATTTGCGTTGCTTGATAGTAACTTAGATGTAAAAGATTCTCCTTTACCTTCCAGCTTGCCGAGAGGAATTTTTTTTATTAAATGTTAAGTGTTAGGGGCGCATTTTAAAAATTTTATTTCTAAGTTTTCAATTAAAATTCTTATTTTTATACTTTATTATTTTCATAATCAAACATAACAGAGCTATCAGATTGGAATTTCAAAAATACAAATGAATAAATATGTATTCAATAAAGCATTCGCATTAGAGAACATTATATCATTAATCTTGAAGCATTTATGAAATGTCGAAAGAAAAAGTGTATTTAATATTCTTTCGTCACATAGAATAATATGTTTCTTGCTTAAGCATTTGAAACGAAAGCTCAGAAAATCTTACTTTCTTATCAAGTCGACTTTCATTAAAAACGAAATAAATCAATGAACAGTTCATTTACGTGGAAGAAGACTTGTTTTTTATTCTACGACGGAGGAATTAGCCAAGAACTAAGTTGTTAAATTTCTCCATGCAAGTTTAATGAAGCGTTCAGTAAATAGTACGCTAACCATACTTTTAAACTGGCAAAAGTGTGCTTGAAGTAAATCTCCCTTTTAAGCCTTACAAATTACATAAAAGTTTTATACAAAAAGGAAACAAAACGCTTAACAAGAGCGCGAATTTATTTTGTTCGTTGTCCACTTTATTTGCTTCACTGGGAATTTCATTAGGGAATCAGAATCGTGTGATTTACGGCCCACTTTACATCGGTCATGAGTGATTAGATTCGCATGAAGTATTTTGTTAACGTTTAATCCATGCGATTTAAACAAAGAAATGTTTAGCAGTTAGTTTTGATGAGATAAGAGTTACGAAATGAAATAAAGAAGTGGAATTTCTGGCGTCACATTTAAAAAATTAATTTTTATTTTCTAATATATGAAGTACAGGGAAAGTATTGTAATCGTTAAAGAATACAACTGAAGATTTTGACCAAATTCAACGTTTCAAACCTCCTTCACTTGAAAAATCACATTGGCGTCATATTTAAGATTTTTACTTTCTTGTTGTGACTTATGGTACTTTACAAATTCAGCTGACAGTTATCTGCCAGCGATTCAAGCCGAGAGAGCATCTCTTGTATTTTCCGTAGCGCCAAGAGTACGACTTTGCTACTTCATGCTTCACAATCGTTTGCACAACCCTTTTTTACAGGAAGACTTCGCAGATTGAACACAGAAGAAGAACAACAACCATTCCCGAGCAGAGACTCGAACCCGGGACGCTCAGATCATGGGGAAGACGCGCTCTCCTTAAGCCAGGATGCGGGCATAGTTTCTTGTACACGAAGTATGGAGAAGGCCTTGTAATAAAAAATAAATAAAATAAAAAATGTGGATATTTTGACAAATCTCGACATTTTAAACTTCCCTTAATTCAAAAATCATATCGGCATTATACTTTTTAAAGATTTATCTTTACTTTTTCGTATACGAAGTATACAGAAAGTATTGTAATGGTCAAAAAACACGAACTCAATATTTTGACAAATATTTACGTTTTAGATCTCCCTGAATTCCCAAAATACATTTCTAAAAATATGTCTATTTTCGGGCTGTGAATATGTTAATTCAAAATTTCTGATAGATAGACAGATAAAATTTGGTAAACGGTCTTTACACCAAATTTGTAGATGTTTGTGAAATTTTTCGAATTTCATTCTGCCAAAATCGGTGTCCGACGGACCATACATAAGTTACAAGGAGAGCCACAAAACAAAAAATACACATATTTAATATCTAAATTGTAGATACCTGTGAACGTTTGAGCAAATCGGTCAAGAGATTGTCGATCTTGCATTGAAAATTCGATTTCACAAACATGTGAACTCGGTAATCGAAAAGCGCAATGATATAAATTTATGAGATTTGGCATGTGATCTTGCGATTAAAATTGTAGTTCCGTGTCAAATTTTTGTTTCAAACGGTCGGAAAAAGTTTCCAAAATGTATATCCGATTTTATGCTATTGGTGTATTAGCTGCATCCAAATGATTAATTGTCAAGAAAATTGTACCCTAGGGATTAACTGCTGAAAAATACAAACCGACATCTAAATTACAAATTGGATTTTCGTGTATTCTTAATCACCTATCTATTAATTAAAAATATTCTACAAACACTCTCCAATTATCTCACAATAGATTCAATGAAAAGGATAAATTTGCGCCAATGATCAATATAGTTCGCCAATCACGTGAAAAGTATTTGCGGTTTCACTAATGATTCACAATTTTATGCAGAGAAAGGGGATGATACTTTTATAAGAATGTTTTGTGGAAACCCCTTCAGCTGGTTTAATTGTCTCAAAAACGTATATAATTAGTGTACTGTTAAAAGTAACGAAAACCAAAAGAAAAATGAGATTTCTGTGGAAAATGTACTCTTTCCAACAGAAAGAGAATTGCGCATATCTGTGTAAATGCATCGTATGCTGTTCACTAATAAAAGATTGATATGTGTGATTTTTTTTTGCCTTTTTTGTTCGTGGGAGACTTAATAGCGGTGGTTCGATGATAAGGTTTCGCCTTCAGTACGAAGGCTTAGGAGTTTGAAACTCGATTTTACAGACGACATGTTATACGCAATGTATAGACAATTTCGATGCGCGTTGAATCCCAAATATCCAGAATGCCCTCCAGCTGATGTTGAGGACTTTTCCAGGCATTTTTCCAACCGAAGTGACATTCATTATCTGATTGGGATTCAAACAAGGCCCGTCCCAAAGTGGCCCTAGAAGTATTACTCCAGAAAATGGAACATTAAATGAACTAAACGTGTTATAGTGACTAGCTTTATCAATGAACTGAACATACAGACTCATTTTTCCTTTGGCACGGTCATTTTTAGGTGCATTCAGACACATCACTGTTAAAGTCAGGAAATTAGTAATATGCTATCTCAATACTCTTTCCCTTAAAGAACAAACAAAAAAAATTAAAATATAAATGAATTGTTGCCTAGTTAATCTTACCTTGATATCTATTACATTAGCAACTAAGCATTCGTTAAAGAGAAAATGAGATATTTTTTCCAACAACAACTACCAAGAAGCTAAAAGAGAAAGAGTAAAATAAGAGAAAGGAAAAGGAGGAAATCATTTTTCTAGTTGAGCGATTCGGATTGCGCAAATTTGATTATAGCTTGGCTAAGTGCGGCAAATCTGCTTATTCGTTTCTCCCATAGTATTAGATCCGTTCCTTTTTTCATTTCTTTCTATAATGAAAACATATTTACTGTAATTATTGAATCTGTATTCTTGTGGTAATTCTTGGAATCATTCATTAAGAACAATTTTTTCTTCTGGTCGTATCATTTCGAGTTTATGAACTTGAACATAATTGCATCACAACATGTTTTTGATTTTTGATTTTCTGTTACA
>JAPMOR010051366.1:110054-135536 GCA_026543865.1 Argiope aurantia
CTGTTTTATAATGAAAACTCTTCATTTTGTTTCTCTATCGAGTAAAATTTACATTAGATCTAACATTTACTTGCAAAAACCTTTCTTTACTTACAGCTGAAATTCCAATAATTTTGTTCTGGAAACAATCTAGTTCTTTTAAATATTTAGCATAGATGTGATGAATTAAATTCATGATTTGATTACCACAGCAAGAATGAAAAGAAAACGGCATCATAACTAAGCCTGAAGCAACTTTCAGTTCGATGCTAAATGATATGACTTAAAACCAATCTAAAAGCTCTACCTTTCAGATTGATATTTTGAACAACCTGGTTGTTACAGAAAATGACATTGTCTACCCTGCAGGAAATGGCAGAAAACATGTTGTGCATGTACCACTCCAAAAAATTTATGGACGCGCGCACTACAAATGACATTTTTATGCGGGCACTTACAAGAGTAGACCTTCGAACAAGGTAAGAACAGAATCTAAGATAAAGTCGAGAATCGCGTGCTAGTCTAGGCAAATAAAGCGCTAATCGTATCTAGAGGAAGGATAGCATGCGTCTGGCAATACTCCAAAGGGTCCAGAAATAATGACCCGGAAACTGATAATGTATAAATATACTAGAAAAGAGATTTGTCTAAAACGACATCGACTTCAGGAAAAGTTTCGTTTCTGTTTAGTCTTCAAGATTTTTTTTTCTTTTTTAGTTTTGAAGAAGACTTTGACTTTTTTTTTTCTTCATATGTGCCTTTTTAGAACAAAAATGGAAAAAAGATTCGATAATGTGATTTTTCATGCTAACCCATCTTTTTCTTATCCAGGAACGTTTGTATGAATCTAATTTGTCATATTGTTCTTCATAATTTTTTAACCCAGTAAACTTGATAATGGAATAAATTTATGTAATTCCCCAATTTGTATGACGTTTACACATAAAATATAGGTCGATAAAAATGTATATACATCATCCATTGATATAAATTTACGCGTTAACATAAATGCATATGCCATTTAGCTTATAATTCTATCTAATCCTATACATCAACTGAAGTTTATTCTTCTAACATTTAGCAAAATAGTGGACTTAAAAAAACTACTAATCAGGCTAATTAACGTTAATCATCTGAATATTAATTAATTTTATTTTATGATTATTACAACTGAGATTGAGTTATAATTTTTTATAATAAATAAAGATACAATTTTTATATTAAATAAATATATAATAAATTTATATAAAGTTATAATTTTTTTTATTAAATTCAGTGATCATATTTATATTGCAAGATATTATTTTTAAGAACTATATTTCTTAATTTTTTTCATTTCAGTAGTTATAATTGTGTTTAATGCGCTTCCTTTAAATATTCTTATTAAATAATTTTATAAAATATTTTTCTCTGTGGTGTTTTAAAGATTATCACTTAAATTTAAATTTAATTATTATCACTTAAATTAAAGATTATCACAACAAATTTCGCCCCCCCATTTGAATTCCTATGATAAATGTTCCAAAGTAAGTTCTTTTATACTTAGCATCTGCATTAGAAAAGGAACAAAAATATAGACATGAATATGCAAATAATTGCAATAGTTAAATTAAAAGTGCGAAAATAGTTTTATATGGATACTGTTTTATTAGCAATGTACGATGTTTATTACATTTTCAAAATATGTAAATATCTCGCGAGAATTTCAGGATTTTTGTAGATAAAAATATTAACAAAAAATAAAATAAAATTCCAGTGAGAAGAAAATAGAATTTCTAGTTTAAAAGTAGGAATTATTATTTGGAAGAATCATTCATGACGTAAAAGTTTCTGCGTTCAAAATTCAACTTTCCTAAAACACTGTCTACGGTTTCGAATCCTACTTAGCATGGGAGATGCTTGCTGCATCAAGTACTAAAGTCAAATATCTTTCTTCTAATTATTAAATCAAAAATTTTGGTGAGGTATAAAATCTAGAGTTTCATTATATTTCTTAAAGACATTCTTACAATTTAATCTTATTCCAAAATACGTTCCACTTTGTTTAAAAAGAGAGAGAGAGTATGTAACCAAAACAAAAAAAAATGTCTCCTCTTAACCTTTTCTTTTGATTTTGGATGCATTTTTGAAATGCTTTTTTTAACTTTAACTCAACTAACTTGAACTTTAAATAAAGGATAAAAGAACTGAGACTGTACAAATTATGATTATTTTACCTATACAGAAGGAACTTTATCCATACAATTACATGTCGTGACACCTGAATAACATCACAATGCTTAAGATGTGAAATCTTTAGTTTCCTTTTCTTCTTATCAGAAAAAGAACAAATGTTTCAGAAGTTTTGGAAAACTTATTAAATATTTGTATTTTTCCGGCAAAGGAGCTGTAACAAGTACTACAGCAATTACTCATTCCCTGTCAATTCATTGACACGCAGAAAAGCTTGTTTTTGATAATTCTCCAGCCATTTAAGTTCTTTTCACTGCCTGACATCTGACACCCTTTTTTTCGCCAAGGAGCGTCAATTTCTAGGCGTCTTTTTTCTGAAACGATTCTCTAATTAGTACGAGTCGGAGAACCATTTGTCAAAGTAAGCGTTATCATGCAGCGTATTGTTCTAGCTTACGACTCGTAAACCAGATTTTCTTTTCTTTCTTTTTTTCTTCTTTTCTTTTGATGGCTTTTGTAAGAAAAAAAATTGGTTTTGTGTCGTTTGTTGTTGGAAAAATTCAAAGGGAAAAAAAAAACGTTTTCGAATTAAGATTCGTTTTATTCTCCTTTTTGACACTTTAAGAATTAAAAAAAAAAAGGTGCTGAATAAGTGAGTATTTCAAAGGGGAAAAAAACAGATCAGCAAGAATATGCGTTTCAATTAATGTACTAATTATATTAAAGAGTTTTTTATTTTTATTTTTAAAGCTTAGAACAGCATTTATGAGGTTTTTAATATTTGGGTTCCAAATTTTACATGACAATTTTAATAATAATTGTCGTTTTTTTTTTTTTTTGTAATTTATTTCATGCACCTTATATAAATGATTTTTATTTTTTATTTTTTTTGATAAAAACTTTGCAATCAGACACCGCGATTTATAATGACTTACAAAATTAAGTGAGTGTACATTATTCCCTCACTTCACTAAAGGTCTAAAACTGTCATATTAAATTCATATTGTATCGATTTTACATTTTAGTATCATTGTACATTTTAGTTTAAAAGCTGAAAGAATAACAGAATGATATATGAAGATATCTAAAACCTATAAACAAAAGAAAATAATTGAAAATCTTTTCATAAACATAATTCTTATGTTAAAATTACAAATTTCTTATTCAAAAAGTTGAAAGCAATAATCTAATTATCAAAAAGAAAAATAATATGTAATTATAATTTGTTTCTTACGTTTTTACTTTTAAAGGCCGTGTAATTAAATTAACAAGTTTTTTTTTGTTATGTGGAGTTTATTTTTATCCATTTTAGAACAGCATAATGTGTCAACTTTCTCTTTTTTTTCTAATATTGTGTTCTCAGCATATTTTCTAATTTAAACTACACATTTTCAATAATATTGAAGTATAACTGATATGGGATATGCAATTGCATTTTACAATAGCATATTAAAAATATTTTCACAATTTTTACTTTTTTGAACCCTTTTTTGTTTGTTTCAACTGAAAATTTCCTTCCTATTGCTGTAGATGTCGATATAAATGTAGAAATTCATATAATGCTCATTTTATTATTTTTTAGAATTATCATTTTCAAAAATGACTCCAACCTATACTTTATTCCTGAATACGATGTTATTTCAAATATCTTCAAATTCTTTAAATATGTTTTTTAACAATACTATTCTTTTGTATCGACTGTAAATGAAAATTATTTTTCTGCCCTTCGTCTACCATACTTTTATAATAATCTTTCTTGAATACTTTTCTCATTGTCTCAACTGAAACATTCCTTCCTATTGCTATAGATGTCGATATAAATGTAGAAATTAATATAGCGCTCATTTTATTATTTTTTAGTATTATCATTTTCAAAAATGACTCCAACCTATACTTTATTCCTGAATACGATGTTACTTCAAATATCTTCAAATTCTAAAATATGTTTTTTAACAATACTATTCTTTTGTATTGACTGCAAATGAAAATTATTTTTCTGTAATAAATAAATAGAGTAAATTTTTCTGTAATAAACAAATTCTATAATAAATAAATGAAATAATGAAAAGATGGAAGATAATTCACATCTTTTTTCTTAAACACTATTAATAATGAAAGAGAATATGCCTGCACCACAGCTCCACGAAGCTATGCCATTGATACAAAAATATCAAATATATAATGGAGATAGTTTTTTTTGTAATTTAATTAATTAAAAATTAAACGATATTCTGTATTTCGCCCTCAGTAAATTCTAATCTTTTTATTGCAAAAAATGATTCTTTAACAGTTTAAAACACAAAAAGATTTTTTTTTTGCTGACTTCAATTTAATTGTTTTCTTTTTATTCTTTTTGTATTTTGAACAATTTTTTTAAAAATATTTTTTGCAAACGATTTTATTATTGCAATGAATTTCAAATAATTTTCATTTTTTCATCAATTATTTAATGTATTTTTTTTCTATTGCTGATAGCTAAAGAAGAACGGTTCTTTTAAATAACTGTGCAATTTACATGAGGAATAAGCAATTTAAATTAGAGTGTCGTGAGCAAAAATGTGCAATTAGAAAATAGATTCTCCACGCGGCTATATTTTAGTGCCAATATTATAGCATAAGACTTGAATCCATTAAAAGACTCATTTCCACAATAAACAAAACATAAAATAACAAGACTTTAATGTGTACTATTACCATTTCATGCTTAAAAATATTTATTGAAGGAACATGAGCATATTGAGCGTAAGAAATTTAACTGAAGCGAAACATTATAAGTATTCCGGAGGGAACAATTGCTTATCTAAATTGGATAGTATTATAAATTCGATATAATTTGAACAAGTCACATTTTGTATTACTTAATAGAATTTTACCAATTTACTTAATTTTCAGTTTATACTTAAAATAGTTTATATTATGTGAAAGAGATTTAATTAAAATAAAACTCATTTCAGTTATAATTTTCTAGGGACTAATCCATTCGGTTGTCTAAAATGAGTAGCACTATAAAATTGTATACAATTTGTATTTTTCGTGTATTGCTTTATTTAACAGAATTTCAACATTTTATATAATTTTCAATTTGTTGCTGAAAATACTTTATTGAGAAGATCATGCGCGTGTTATGCATAAAAGATTTAATTGAAACAAAGCGTTATCAGAATTTTGGAAGGGAAGGCGCATTTGGCTACGTAAAACATGTAGTATTGTAAAATATTCTATACAATTTTAATTCCCCTGTTTTGCATTATTTATCAGAATTTTATATAATTTTCAATTTTTTTTCTTAAAAATACTTTATTGAGGAGGCCATGAAAGTGCTATGCATAAATCATTTAATTGTAACAAACATTACCAGAATTCCGGAAGTGGTGATCTGATTGGCTGCGTAAAACATGTAGTATTGTAAAATATTCGATATAATTTTTAATTTTCGTATTTTGCATTATTTATCAGTATTTTATCTAATTTTCAATTTTGTTTCTTAAAAATACTTTATTGAAGATGTTATCAACGTGCTACACATAAAAGATTTAATTGAAACAAAATATTGTCAAATTTTTTGGAAGTATTTAATATCTAATATCTTATATCTTTTATTTATAATCTTTAATATAATTAATACACAGCGTTCAAAAACAATAACGCTGATGTCCAACGGGAAAAAAATAACAATAACTTGATCTGAATGACCCATCGTCAAATGAATGCTGAGCTGGCACTGGCACTCAAATTATTTAATCAGAAGTTGAAGACATATAACAAAATATGTTTGTTTCGTTTTATAAAGCATGAAACACATTTAGACATCAAATATGAATGAATTGTTCTTTTTTTATAACATTTTTGTCACGCGATCACAATTATAACTTAAATTATATTTTTTTGAAAAACCATACTTTATTCTGAGATGTTCTATTTTGAATTCTAGTGAAGACTAGATTGTACATTCGGAAACTGGGAACAATTCCAATAGAGTAAGTAACACGATTACTTATTTTCTTAATTCACCAAGTACCACTTTGTTATCAAACTTGTTTCCAACTTGCCGATCTGAATAAACCGACAATAAATTTACAACCGATTGCCATTAAAGAATTTACTGTTTTCACTCGAAGGCGGGCTAATTGGATGAGGATCCGGAAATTAGAGTGAAAGTTTGGCGAAAGCTTCTTAAGAACTCCCGAAGTCAGATGGAGCTAATGCCTATTAGCCGCCGCTGATGAATAGTTGCCATTCGCCCGGAACAAAATTCTACACGGAAAAGAGTTCTGTTATTCTTCAGAATAACAGTTGACATTATTTACTCTTGGATTAAACAGTTCTAATATCCCCTTTTAAACTAAGACTATTTTTAATAAATCTTTTGATTATGTAGGCTTATTATGGAATTATAAATGGCTATTCGAAGTTTCCATCGAATTCTTTAATTTCCAATTCAATCCATAGCTTATATGTAAATAGTCTTTTTTTGTTAATTGCTTATATTACATGAATTTTTTACAAATAATTTTTAAAAATCTTTTTGTAAACTTGTTATTAATCTCTTTTTTCATTTGATTATATATGTGCAAATATATCGTCCATTGTCATAGTAAATGAAATATTAATTAAAAAAATATAATAAATAAAGCAGATGTTTCGACAAGCCGATAGATTTTTCAATGAAAAATATCTGGGAATATATTCAATTTTTGTCTGACTTTTACTTTCTTCTTTTATTCCCCCCCCAAAAAAAAACTCTCACTGCAAAAATTAAAAAGTATTTTTAATGAAAAGAAAATTACTTATTTAAGTTAAATAGAACTGATTTGTAAATTATATGTTTACAAATATATCATTCGTTGTCATAATGAATTAAATATTCATCCTTGAAAGTAATAAACAAAGCCAATGTTTTAATAAACCGATAAATTTTATCAATGGAAAATATCTGGAAATGTATTAAATTTCAGATTACCTTTATTCTTCGTCTCTTATCAAAAAAATTGCCTGTAAAAATTTTAAAAAATAATTATTTTCAATGAAAATAAAATGTAAATATTATTTGAATCTATTTTTGTATGTAATAGCTATTTTTGTATGTAATAGCTATTGGGTTAAGATGTGAATATAAGCATACTCGAAAGGCTGATTTTATTAGAGATTTACTGAGATTCCCTGAGATTCCTGATTTTAAATTTTAGATTTCTTTTTTACCGATAAAAAAATAAAATATATATATAAAAAAATGTAATTATACGGTTCCTATTTTTGTTTTCTCCCATCAATTCCATCCATTCTATTGAAGCCTTTAAATGGCATTTCTAAATTGATTATAGGAATAGCAAAAAAGTCTAATTATGTAATAAACCATTATTTGTTTCTGGCTTTGGTAACAAAAGGCATGGGGATTTATTACCGATGCTTTAAGGAAAAAATTTATGTATACATGTTTAAAAAATCCCCAATATGAACAGTAAGAACAAGAATTTAGGGTCCTAAACAACAAATGCGGAGAAATAAGATTTATGGATCCTTTACAGAAAAAAATCGGAGAATTTTATTTCTGAACGGAAGGTATTATAGAAATATGTTTGTATAAATGTATTAGAAAACCTTACCCGGAAAGACAGCGTTAATTTACAGTATTAATCGGAATCTAAGCCACTGTATAGCTATTCAATTTTATACAACTAAGGAATGAAAGATCAGATTGAAGCATTGCTTCAACCTCATTTTCTCATAAGTTAAAAATTGATTTCAATTCTAACAATTACTGAAACGAAAGACGTTCTATTAACCAGATTTCGGAAAAATAAACACGCCTTATTGAATTTAATCTGTTTTTTATTATCAAAAAGATATACTTTTTTAAGAAACTACCACGAGGTACGGAACTTAATGCACGCGAGGATGATAAAGCCATTCTAAAAAAATCCCCCCATTCTATCGTCCTCGATATGGAAATAAGCTTTTGTTCGATAGCTGATCCTTGGTCATGATGGTACAGAAAGAACTTGCCAACTAAGAAGCGATAGGTAAATAATTGCCCCCTCGTTTCAACTGAGATTCCCTAAGAGAAAGACCAGGGTGCGTTGAAAGTGGAGAAATTAGATTCCTCGGTCTTTAACAAGAAAAAATGGCGACGCATTTCCAGAGCAAGAACATTCTGATCGATATAATTCGTCGTTAATCTTGTTCTTGTAAATATATCTAGCAAAAAACAATTTTTTCTTCTGTTTGTTCTATAATACGCTTTGAGTGACTTGTTGATACTTCACAACAACAAGAATTCCGTAATTTGACCAATTATTTGATATAATAAGGAATTCTTCAAAGATGATTTTTTCTGGTTTCTCCTCCAAGAAAAATTTAAAAGTATCCTTGTTTCCCAAGAAGATTTGAAGGAAGAAGGTCTTGTTTTCCCAGAAGGTCTTTCTTGAAGGAAAATAGTTTCCCACCAATATATGGTACTTACATCGGAATTCCATGGACACTTCAATAAACAGAACATGTCACATTTCTCATTTATCGTGAGCCAATGACTCATATAGCTGACTAGGCATGCTGGACAGGGAGGGAGTAAAGACATCAGCACACGCAATTAGACTAGTCATTTCGGCAAACTGAAAACGCCAATCATTGATCTTTGACTCATGTAGATGCCTAGATATGCAAAGCCAAGTGAATTAGTGGTACCAGCAGATGTATCCGTAATTTTTCATCTCTATAAATAGACATTTTAAACATAAATTATTTTCTCATGGTGATGCCTAGATATAATGAATTCAACTACATTAGTGATGACATCTAACATGACAAGAATTTCTTTATTTCGACTAACAGAAGACACGATACCTTCCATTTATCGTTAAATCTTTTACTCTTAAAATTAATAGATATGCAAGACCTTGAAGGGTCAGTAGCCCCAACTAATATGATCACGATTTTTGAAATTTGTGTAAACTGAAAATGATACAATACTTTATTATGAGTCCCTTATTCATGAAATTGGCAAATTATAATAAACCAAAGAGGATTATTAGGGCTGTTATAGCCTGGTTGGTAGGGCCTTGGGTTGCGAATTCGAATCCTGCCTGCCGAAAACTCTCCGTGTGTGTGTGGTGGCTGCGCACGCATAAATCTGTCATGGTCACAAAGTTCTCCATGTATAGAGTTATACCACTTGGGACACCAGTTCAGAGGTGATCGTTCTCTAATTCAAGTCTAAATAACGATCTGTGGATGAGTGAATGAAATGCACGAATGAAGTCCGCCCCATAAAAAGGGTTGTGACATGTGAGCAGCTAAGTCGTTCTCTTGGCCCTAGTTGAGGCTACTGAAAAAATAAGAGATGCTCACTTGGCTTAAATCGCTGACAGTTAACTGTCAGCGGGCTTGTAAAGTGCCACTATAGTGTAAAGTGCCACTTGAAAACACTATCAGAATCTAGTAACTTAATGAATTAAAGCAAATACGAGCTGTTTTTAACTAAACAAATATGAATTTCATGTGCAAAAAATTTTATTTCATCATACAAATGCTATCTTTTACAAAATTTTATTTTTCAGTGAATTTATTTCTGCTCATTAGCATTTATTTAAAGCATTCCCTTTTTTCAAAAAATATATCAAAATAAATATTCTAAAATTATAAATTGCTTACGATTTTGCAGACTAATAAATTAAATACTCAGCGAGAAAACTCTCGTGTTAAATATTTAAATCAATTCATTGAAAGGTATTAAAATATGTGGCAGACTATTTAATTAAATCTTGAAAAGAAGTCCTTTACTCTAGTTCTTTCGATAAATTTTTCGGTCGCAATTCTAATTTATTCTATACGGCTGAAATTTTTGAATGAAAAATTTAAATAAAATTGCAAAAGACATTTAATAAAAATGCTTATGAAATAGATTTTTTCCCCTTCTACTTCTTTTAAATATTTTTATATGAAGTCATAAGTCACGAAGTGCATAAAAGAATATGAATCAGATGACACTTATTAATTGAATTTTCAAATGCAGATGAGAAAAAGATATTTGCAGTTGTTAAAACGCTTTTTTAGATTAAACACAAGAATTTTATTTAAAATATATGCATAATGTATTTATTTTCATTTTTAAATAAAATCGTATATTTTTGTAAAAACTTTGCAAATTGTTACATATTCAAGTGTAGGAAAAAACGAAATTATCCCAAATTTCTTTAGTTCAGATTTTTAATCAATTATTAAATTAGATAATTTTTTAATTAATACATTCGCATTTCTTACATTACATTATTTTAAAATATATATATTTATTTAAAATATATGCAAAATGTCTTTATCTTCATTTTTAAATGATCGTATATTTTTTGTAAAATCTTTGCAACATATTCAAGTGTAGGAAAAAACGAAATTATCCCAAACTTCTTTAATTTAGATTTTTAATCAATTATTAAATTAGTTAATTTTTTAACTAATACATTCGCATTTCTTACATTACATTATTTTAAAATATATACATTTAATTAAAATATATGCAAAATGTCTTTATCTTCATTTTTAAATGATCGTATATTTTTTGTAAAATCTTTGCAACATATTCAAGTGTAGGAAAAAACGAAATTATCCCAAACTTCTTTAATTTAGATTTTTAATCAATTATTAAATTAGTTAATTTTGGATCTATTACATTCGCTGCCAATCTACGTCTCTTATCAGAGTTTCGGATCCTCGACAAAAGCAAGAAAAATTTACTATGTTTTTTCTCGTAGAAAATGAAAGCTTGATGGATTGTATTAGCTCTGTTCTGATTTTTTTTCTACCGTGCATGAGGAGTATTTTTTTCTTGATGTTTGCATATAATTTTCTTAATATTTGACTTAAAGCTAAAAGGATATAAGTGTATCTTCAGGAAAGTTAGAAAACGGCTTTCAAAGGTTTTATTTCTTTTATATAAGTGTTTCTGGTTTGACTAAAAATTAAAAATTAATAAAAATCAGCGAGAGTGGTCTCCCCAAACCTTTCTCGCATACTCTCTAATAGACTTTCATTCCATAAAACGCCTGGAATGGTATTAGCATACAATAGTTAGGAAATATTAACTTTTCGCATGAATTTAATATTTTTCTGAATCTATCGAGCCATCCGTGGTGAGATTTCTGGCGATTAATCTCTGGCATATGGCTTATAGTATCCAAAAATCTAATTTATGCTTTAGGTAGGTTTTTCTCAGTCGACTGAAACAAAGATTTCACACAAGACTGGACTTATAGCCATAAAATCCCATTTATAATTTTATATTTAAGCCATTACGTTTTTGAATTATCGTGTTAACATGTTTCTATAACTATAGACAGACAGACAGTCCACCCGTTGTTGGATTTGGTTCAAAATTTGGCAATAATATACAGGTACATCGTCTGCAATATATATGGTAAATCTGAATACTGAAATGTATCCATCTACCTTTCTTTTTTTGTTCCGTATCTCATATTCGAAGAGCCATACAGACGGATTTCTTCTGAACAGATTTTACTCAACATTTGACAGTAATCTGCGAATTTGCAGTAAAGTCCTTACACTAAATTTCAACCGTCTAGCTCAAAGTGTTTTTGAGTTGTTGTTGTTTCTTATGGCACTTGCCACTGACAAGCTCGCTGCTCAAAGCCGATTTAAGACTAAGGGGGAACACCTCTTGTTTTAATCGTAGAGCCAGCTTGGGCCAAGAGTACGACTTGACTACTCAAGCATCACTCATTCGCTTGCACAACCCCCTTTTTACAGGAGGGCTCACTGACATATCTCACAGATAAAACAGGAAGAACAACCATGCCCAAATCTGGACTCGAAACCGGGACGCTCAGATCACAGGGAAGATGGCGTTTTTGAGTTATTTTTGTCACAGTCAAACAGATTGCCATTTTACAAAAATGTATTTTTCAAACTCCTGGAAGTCTAAAACGTATATTCATCGAAACACCGAGTTTGAATTTTTTGATGATTTCTATAATTTCTCTGTACTGTGTATATGCGAAAGCAAAAAAGAATGAAAAATAATTAAATGCCATCTGAAAATTAAATTAAATATTTTTCTTTAAATCTAATTTGCAAATAAACGTATGAATAAGTTTTCTGAGTCCTGCATTTCTTGATTTCTTTCTTTTTCAACCACATTTGTATCAATCTTGATACGTGAATTGCCATAAATGTATGTTTCACCATGCCTCAGAAACTAAATATCTGAATGATATAATCATGGAGAATGGGCACTTTGATATGTTGAAAACAGTCATTACTAATCCATGCATTCTTTAGAAGAACATTTTAATGAATATTCGCGAACAATAGTTAAAGAAGACGCTATTGGCATGCAGTCTTGGTCGACAATTCTTAACGATTAATCCCTGGGATGTGATTGATACTTGAGTAAGTACAAGAAAATAAAATGTGTATTTTTGAGAGTTTTTCTTCTATGGATTCAAACCAAAATTTGACACAGAACTACAATTACAGTCTGTGTATTATCTGTAGGCTGTTCAAGGTCACATTTTCTACCTCGTTATTGGTTGTCTGGTACCTGTAAAGTTGTAGAAAATGTGACCTTGAACCACCTACAGAAAATACACAGACTATAGAATCGCATAGCAAATACTATACTTTTAAGTTACTGCATATTTCAGTTATTGTGTTCACATACTTCCGACACCTGGTTGGTAGGGAGTTGGATTTGCATCGCTTGGGTTGCGAGTTCGAACCGCGCTGGCCGAAGACTCTCCATGTGTGTGTGTGGTGGCTGGCGCAGGTATAAATCTGTCGCGGTCACAAAGTCTTCCTTGTCGAGAGCACTACCCCTGGGGATACTGGATCAGGGGTGATTGTTCTCTGATTCAGGACTAAATTCCGATTTGTGGATGAGTGAATGAAATGTATGATTGAAGTCCGTCCCGTAAAAAAGGTTGTGACGTGTGTGTGTGTGGCTAAGTCGTATTCTTGGCCCTAGATGGCGCTACTAAGATAAAAAGAGACTCATCCTTGGCTTAAAATCGCTACCTTCTAAAGTCAGTGGGCTTGTGTATGACAAGTGCCATTAGAAACAACAATAATATGCTTGTGAAAGATTCAGACCAACAAACGGTCCACTCTATACTTTACACAACAAACGACTGTGGTTTCCAGAACCTTTTGTGTGTACTTTCTTACAAATGTCCTTATGCTTTATTAACCGCATTTGATTGGTGAACCATAGTTGTAGAACAACCTATTAATGTCTTATTTTTGGCGATTAATTACTCTGATGCGGTTAATGTAAAAGCATCAGAATACCAAACGTGCATTTTGGAAGATTTTTTGTCTGAACAACTGAAACAAAAATGAGGCGTGGAACTCCAATTAGTCTGAAAATCACGTACCAAATTTGATATATTTAAATAACTGGATTTTTGAGATTCACGTTAATATGCTTCTAAAGGTACAGATCGCCAGACGTTCAACCTCTTACTTGATTTGGTTCAAAATTTTATATGTGTTTACACTATGAATGTTACATTTGTGTACATCCATGCGTCTTACTTCATTTTGTAGTTACCGCTTTAAATTATATTCGGACAGACAGATTTCCGCTGAATGGATTTCGCTCCAAATTTGACAGACAGAATTTACAAAATGTCATCTTCCTAACTCAAATTTTGTTTGAATTATCATGTTTACACAGACAGACATATTCCAGAAATCTGTTGTTCGGACTCATGTAAATTTAAAACACAGAGATTTGTCAGAATCTGAATATCAAATTTTATGATTACCTGTAACAATGCATAAAAACGCAGAAGAAAAAAATAAGTTATACAGACATAAATTTCTGCTCTACTTAATATTATTAATCAATACACGAAATGCTAATATTTGACGGATTCTTTCAAATTACCGTTTTAAACAATGTACAAACAAACAATTAAAAAAAACTCGTTATTATATTTGTTTAAAATATTTATTAAATATATAGCATTTTACATCAATGATGGTATAGTAGCTCTAAAATGGTACAGCTTTTCTCATGAGATATCAGAATCATTTAGATGTATTATTTGGCGCATTAGATCAATAAGATATTCCTTTTTTAAATATAAAATTAAATGATATATATTTTAATTATTTTAAGGACAGGCAAGAAATAAAAAAGTTTCATAGTATTATGATACATGTACAGCATTTTTATTGGAAGAATCCTTTTTTGTGGAAATTTATATACATGTAACTTCCTTCTTGAATTTTTTCTATCGTAATATCAAAAAATTCAAATGGGAAAAATTTCACTTGTTGTTTTTGGATAGATTGCAATCAATTATTGCTATTAATTGAATTTAAAATGTCTATTTTTATTGCATTGGATTAGAGTTTTTTTTAAGTAATATATGCTCTCATTTAAATTTTGTTCATAATAAATAATTCTATTGATAGTCAAATTTTCTACCTGATAGTTGGGCCTTTTGTTTTGTATTATAATTACATCACTGCGAATTTAACTGATATTATTTAAAGCTCTTTTTTTTCGTGTTTTTTTTTGTGTGTTTTTTCCGTGCTTTTTTAATAAATGCAGAAAATGTTATTCTGATTTTTTATTCATTTTAACAAGATAGTGAAACGAAGTTATTTCATTTTTTTAGATTTGCATGTTTATAAGACAAAGTATTCATTCTGATCTTCTATTGCGAACATTTGCAATAAAATTAAATTCATCTCGCAATCCACTCAACCAAAAAAATAATCCTTATAGGTTCTAAACCATTTTCATTGAGAATGATTAATATAACCTGCCTTTTTTTTAGTTCTGTTTAGAAAAGTAGTGCCTTTATTTCAGACTCAAAAGGAATGATCTATTTTCTAGAAGTTCAGAAGATGTACCATAGAATATTTGTATTGTAGCAGTTGCATTACACTTATCTTCTCTTTTGGATACTAGATGGCGATACCTGCTTAAGCCATTCCCTATGTAATCCCATAATGCATTGCGATTGTAATGAGAATGAGATGCGATGTTGAACTGTGAAGCGCGCGCGTGAATGTCTTGTCTTTGTGTTTGTAATTGTTTAGTGTGTGAATGTGATTATTAAAGAAATGTTTCCAGCAACATTCGTCCTGTTGCTTCCTGCACAGATCATAATAATCTACATACCACCACAGAGTTAGAATTTTAGTTAGTTGAGTTAGATTAGTTAGACACTAAAATGATATTTTTTACAATAAAAGGAATAGGCAATAATCAGCTGGTCCAAAGAGTTTTCCGTGTTTGAGTTTAATCTACAGAATTAACCTCACCCTAAAAAGGAAAAAATAAAAAAATCGAATAAAAAGTTGCATTTATGTTTATAAAAATAAAGAAGAAAAAAAGAGTTTAATAATCTTGTTAATATTCAAACTGACTTCTGATGGCGTTGGATTTCGCTCGTCGAATTGCATTATAGGCCTCTTTTGTAGATTTAAAATCAGAAAGGAGATCATGATTTTTTTTTAATGTTTCTTCATAAATCAGTAATAGTTTGCGGATATTTTCACAAGTTAGATCTTTAAAATAACTCTAAAGAAAAAGTGCAACAAAGGAAACTCCTAAAATTATGGTTTGCAATTTCACAATCCTCAAAAACCTGAAATCTCTATTAATAATAAATAGGAATTTCTCTCTCTCTCTCTCTCTCTCTCTTTGAGTTTGTTTTAGTACTATAGAGGTCAGACCACTTGATTCAGAATTATTAAATTCGGCATATTCATACTAGGAAAAATGAGAAAATAGAAACTTTAACAATTTTGATTCAATAAAACAATTAAGTGAGATTTTGATATTTCTCTGCAATAAATTCTAAAAAATATTACAGAAAAATTATTTACTTACCATTTTGAAACTAAATACTATATGTGTAATTATAAGATTTTTTACCCCATATTTTTTTGAAATTTTAATTAATTTTTAAAAAGTATTTTAAGCTTTTTTTTTACAATGATATATTTCATTGTTGCTACTGATATTTTATATTCAATAAGATTATTGTTTTGGAAAGACATATTGTATGTATTTGATTGGTATAATTTTGACACATTTATATTTTAATACCAATATTTTAAGATATTCTTCCCTTAAAGAAAGCTGTCGAAAATTGCAGAGTGAAACATTTTTCAATATATCAGAAATATTTGAAAAATACAGCATGCTAAGAAAATAATGTATTTCAAATTGTACAAGCAATTTCCAAGCATATATTTAAGCCCATTAACTGGAAAACAATAGGACTCAAATGTAAAATAAATAGACGAAAAAATATTTGCCATTTAATACCATTTCAGACGATTAATTTGTATTTCTTAAAAGTCCGTAAAATATTTGACAGTTGCTTATAATCTCTTTGTTCTAAATATTTAACCTTGTTTTAATATTTTCTCAAAGAATATATTTAAAGTTTAAGGTTGTTCTGCATATAGTAATATGTAATATAGAATCATTGTAGTTTTGTAAAGTATGATAAAGTTAACATGAAAGTATGTAAAGTATGATAACAAAAAAGGAGTTGGAAAAAAGTAACAGTATTAAGTAAGGCTGAAATGACAGTATGTGTTTTCGTTACTTTGAAGCAATACAGACGATCTTTTGTTCAGAGTAATTAACTTTTGATTAACTTCATTTGTTTTTTATCAGCTTTTTTTTAAAAAAAACATATTAGAATAGTTTGCTTTCAAATTTTTATATTTCCGATGATAACATAAATAAACATAAATAACTGAAAAGTTAAAAGATTTTATTTTACAACTCTTGTTTTCTTCATTTCTCTTTTTTGTATCTATTCTACTCAGATTCGACACTGAAGTAGCCATCGAATCTGAATTTTCGAAATAATATAATTATCAACCATCATTTCTCAAGAGCCTGGCTGACATGATCATTTACCCTGAACCCTTGCACCTTTTGACCGTGGATTTACCTAAAAGTTGTATGGGGGGGGGGGGGGGGGGGTCCAATTGCGAACTTAGGTGAATTGAAAACACGCATTGCACAACACATTCACAATATCACCAATGAAACACTCCGATCTATTGGGAAATATGTTGTTTTGAGTTTACAGTTCATAGGAGAAGGTGGTGGATGATATAGTGGACATTTTTTTCACAACAATTTGTCGCCAATTTCCTTTTTTTGATGGTTTCATCAATTTTTGCTTTTTCTACGGTTTTTAGCCAAGGAACAGTTAAAAACCGATTTCATTTTTGCTTTCTGTACGGTTTTTGACCTAGGAACAATTAAAAATTCATTTTTTCCACCTTTGGAAAACCACCACTTTTTTCCTATCTATGATATTTTAATGTGCCACTGTTTCGTGGGGGTTGGGCTGTGAACAAAGAGTGCCATAACTTATCAAATGGCTCAATTACTGTCTTTTGCCAGATATAGCGTCATCTATCGGCTAACTTTTGAACTTTTCCTTCTTCAAAACCAATTTTCATTGCTTCATGTATAATCACAAGAAATATTAGGTAATTCTGTCCAATTTTTCTTTTTTACAGCAGTGTGAAATAATCACTGCTATTTCTGCAGCACACTAAAATCATTAATCACTCTGTATATGTGTCATGTTTGATATCACTAGATCAAACAATTTCATCTGTAGAGCGTCAAAGCGCGCACACACATTTTTATTTATTGTAGTTAAAAGGCATCACAATAATTTTAAAAAATTCATTTTTTTAATAACAGTTAAGTTAATAGAAGTTTTGTCGTTTAGTTTTACAATAAATGGAAAGAAGAAAGTTTTAATATAAATGGTTCTAAAATATTTTTTTGATACATTCTGATTTTCTTTTATCCACCACAAAAAATAACCCATTTTTGGAAGGAAAAAACATAAGAAATAAATGCTTTATTAGGAATAAAATTCAATTTGGTGTCAAGCAATACGCTATTAACTTAAAACCACAACGAATCCCTGCTAACAACAATCTAAAAACAATGCACATTATAGCATTTCCCTGGAGAAGGTATTAATTACCTTAATTAACAAAGTAAAAAAATCTTTCAGCGTCTTGTCTGATAGCAATATAAATCTTAGAGGTCTCCACGGATTCTTCCTCGGATAATCCTTACGTCATCATTAACGAAGTTAAACAAAGAACTACTAAATCTTCTTGCTTTTGTATTCTTTTGATACCGGACATGTAAGATTAGAATTATCTTTTGATGTCTGCATTTCTTTGATTTCATACATTATTGATGACTATTTAGGTACAATTATTTTTCCAAAAGAATAAGAAAGTCTAGATTAATTTTATAGTAAATATTTAGTTAGTCTTAGACTGCGACTGATGGTGCAATTCTAGAAATCTTATCAGACAGTTTACTGGAAGTTTGCAGACAGTCTCTAATAATAAAGATAAATGCATGTGAGGGTTCTCTAGAGGCAGCTAACAGATTTGACATAAACATGCATTGGAGAATTTAAACTTACACGTAAGACGAATAAGGGTGAATTTTTAAAATTATAATTATAATTGTAATTAGTTGAAAATGTTGACTTTTTTTTCATTTTAAATAATGAATATAGTATAGCAAAAATATGATTTCTATATCATATTGAAGCTTAAAAATGTTTTCAATTAACCTATTTTTTACCACATCATCTTTTCTATTTTTAATTTATTTAAAAAAATTATTTAAAACGCATTTTACAACAGTGTATTTCATTGTTGGAAAAAAAGTAAATGTTTTCATTCTTGCATTATATATATATATCATGTAAAAAAAATGGATGTATATTTCAGAGGAGAGTATGTTTCACCGGGACTAATTCACTACTTGCCACAAATAAATCATCAGTTATACGCCTAGACCTGCAGAAGTCATCCAATTTAAAATAAGAATATTTAAATAAATACATTCTTTGAAGCAAATTTGTTTTATAATTATTTGGAATTCTGTTTATTTCAACCTTTGGAAATTTTTTAAGTGCCCCTTTGTGGAAACGGCCTGTTCTGCTTCCTCTTTAACTCGAGTTCTGAAATTTTGCGCAGTTTATATTCATAAAGAAATGATTTATTTAAAAAATAATAATTTTTAGTTAACCAGTTTTAAAAATTAAGATTTGGAAAAATTTGGTAAAACAATTTTAAATTTTATTCCGTGTGAAAGATGCCATTTGGTCGCGAATCTGAAAGAAATTTGTTACAATGATTCATTATATATCCCTAAAAATTATAACTACTTCCCTTTTCTTTAATATGTTTTTTTTTAAATAACACAACGGAAAAATAGCATTAAAGGCGAATACGTCTTTTACAAAACAGAAAGAAATCAAACTCGGAAAAATAATTTTCGTCTTCGCAATATTTCCATTATCGTTGTTTCATAAAATTTTGAAAAAGAACATTTATTTGACACATAAAAGCGGAAATATGCTTTTTCAAAATTACAAGGTAAAAAGTGTTTTTGTAAAAGGAAACAAAAAAAGTGCTGAATGAAATAAAATGTTATATATTTATTGATTTCCATAAAGTTAAAAAAAGTTTACCTCCAGATTTTTTTTTTACATATGTGTTTATGTTTTTATAACCGAAAGAAGTTTCTGTTTCAAAATGTCCGCATGAATAATTAAGTATTTGAAAAAAATATTGTTCAAAAACAAGAATAACAAGATATTTTATTTTGCACTCAACTAAGCAAGAAATAAAACAATTTCTCTTTTTTTCCATTCATCACAAAAAAAATAATAAAAAAAAAAATCTTATTAAAAATAACTTTTAATCAAAACATAACAAATATTTTATGTTAGATTTTAGTCAGTCAACTAGTTCCCCAGCAAAATAAATAAATAAAATAAAATATACGCATCAATTTAAAAAGAAAGAATCGTTAATTAGTATTTTCCTAAATTCATGAAATTATTTATCTTATTTATTGATATATTAAATCACTTTTATTTAATGAAGGGAAACAAGATGAATAACCATGTATAAAATTTAACATTTAGCCCACTCCTCATTTAGCATGGTTTGATATTTTGATTTTTATTATTGACTCAAATTGCTAATAACTTTTAGGAAGGAATTTGCTTAATCTAATAGGCATGCCAACGCATTTAAAATAAGGAGAAAAATCAAGGAACTGATTCCCCATCTACAAACACTGCACCAATTTTTCTAATTTTTATTTTATTTGAAAGCTTATTATTTCTAGATGTATCGTTAAACATTTCAGACGAATTTTTTAAATATCTACAAAATCTACCTATTTTTGCTTCTAAGAGGAAATTCAAACTAATTTCATTCTTTCATCAAACAGCCCAATTGCCTGCTTTTACCAGTGATACAATTATTATAAAATATCTTCTTTTTTGTATATTAATCCCAAACTACGCTTTTTGCACCCCCTATTATTTAATTGCATATGCACTTTTTACTATGTACATGTAATAATTTGTAATAGACTCCTTTGAATCTCCAATTTTTCAGTCAAAATTGAAAATTAAAAATATATATATTTTTTTATAATTTAACAACCAAGAAAAACAATATTCTGGTCTGCTAAGTTGATTACTAAAGGCATCTATTTCAATTTAAGCCGGCATCTTCCTCGTGATCTGGGCGTCCCGGGTTCGAGTCTCGGTTTGGGCATGGTTGTTCTTTCGTTGTTCTATCTGTGAGATGTGTGAATGTGCCCTACTGTAAAAAGGGGTTGTGCAAGCGAATGAGTGATGCGTGAGTAGCTAAGTCGTTCTCTTTTCCCTAGTTGGCGCTACTATAAAAACAAGAGACGCTCCCCCTCAGGCTTAAATCGGCTGTCTCTGAACAGCGGGGCTTGTCCGTGGCAAGTGCCATAATTACAAACAAACAATTTCAATTTAAAATTGGAAAAGAAATAAATGAAACCATTATCTTCAATATGTATGAAGAAGAATAAATTAAAAAGTGAGTGTCCAAAATAAGACACTGTTTTACCATTTTTTTTTATCAAGAGCTTAGCAAACAATTACGAAACATCTCAAAGTTTCCCGCCTTTTCTAACAACGCTTTCATTTCAAACAAATATTACTCTTTCCGGATACAAATATTTCTACCCCGAGGAGGCTTGCCATTAAATGTATTGTTTAGAGCTTCCACTGAAAGCTCTGTTTACGGTTGCTTAAACTTTTCCGAACTTGAAAAGCACCCTCCAAACTTTCGGAAACGCATTAATTAACCGGCGAATAAGAAAGCACTTTTGTATTTACATTGTTTACTTATTCAAAACTAAGACGCCCCGGATGTTCTAATGACTCAAAAAAGCATAAATTGGAGAAAAAAATTAATTAGCTAATAATGAAGCAGTTCGAAAGGCGGAAAAGTTAACTAGTTTTTCTCGATAAGCCTAATTTTTCGCTGTCGGCCAAAAGTTTGCTCAGGTAGAACATGCCATCTTATTAAATTCGTGCTTGCATACTTTGTGCATGCATGAGCTTTCCGTCGAAGGACTTTTTATTTTGTTATCTATAGAGTCAAGAGCAGGTGTTTTGTCTTGTAGCAATAAATTGGCTATTAAAAATACTGTCGCTATCACTGCTTTCATATTAAGTTTGAGTTTCGTGTTTATGATTAATAAATCATTAAATTAGTTTGAAGATTTTGAAATAAGATTTATTCGTAATCTTGGAATGGCACTGCTTTAGGGGCAAAATAAGAGTAGCGATTATGTGTTAAAATAAATCCACATTTTGGTACAAGATTTTGGTATTTGAAATGAAATTAGAATAAAGCTTTTTTATTTGCTAATCATCTAAATTTCAGAAAAGAGTCATTCATTAGATGTATATTCAGAAATTAGAAAGGAATTTTAAATATCAAAAACCACAAAGAAAACTTAAACAAGTCTGTTTGACTGAAAGGATAAAAGTAAATTCACGTCTTGGATTACAAAATTGCAATTTAATAACGCATAATTTACAATTTAAGCCACTATGTGATTGTAAAGTCTAAACGACTAACAATGAAAGATTGCAAATGATTAATATGTCGTTATATTTTCAGTTACGAAACGAGGAACTACAACGTCTATCTATTAGAAAACAATAGTTCTGTTGTTTATATTCTTACACTCTAGCAGTCATTAATCTCATTGCTGCCAAAAAATGAGCGGGATCAGTTTTTCGAAACATTCTCGAATATTTTCTAATAAAGTCCTCCCCCCCTTTGCTCACCACAACAGGAAATTGTGAATGTTTGATAAAGCCGTGAATGATTTGAGAGAACAGACTTCTTTTACTTTCAGAGTCCCACATATGGGAGTTATGTACTCTGTAATACAGTAATGAAAACTGGCATTCGTGTATTATTAACTGCATGTTGGTTCAAATAGTTACAAAAGAACCTATTATATGCGATCATAGACGTTTTTTTTTGGCAATTAATTGTTGGAATAAGGTAAATATACAAATAAGTAAAAACCAAATGCATCTTTGGAAGCTTTTTCCAACCAATTAAAATCAAATTAGGACACAGAAATACAATTATAATCATAAGATCACACACCAAATCTCATTTTTTTTGTCATAGCTTTTTTTAACGCTTTCACATAAATATAGATGTATCAACTAAGAGCCCATCACCCCCTTGACAGATTTGGTTTCAAATATGGAATAGATCTACACTTTAAATGCTAGTTATGCTCCAAATTTTATCTGTTTAGTGTTTTATTCTCTTTGTAGATATCGAATTAACGTATTTTGACAGCCATGCAGGCAGACTATCTCGGAATGGATTTCCTTCAAAATTTTGATAAAAAATTTATATATTTGAAATTGTATTATGTTATATATAAAAAATTTATATATTTCCTTCAAAATTTTGATAAAAAATTTATATATTTGAAATTTTATTATGTTATATATAAAAAATTTATACATTTCCTTCAAGATTTTGATAAAAAATTTATATATTTAATTTAAAGATCTTATGCCAAATTTTATCCTTCAATCTCAAAGAGTATTTGAATTGTCATGTTCATAGATAGACAAACATAATTAATTGAATTTTTTGACTATAAAGATACTTTATTATATACATATACGATAAAATAAAACGATGAAAACCTTTCCTGACAGCCGGGCTTCTGAACTCCTTATATATATATATATATATATATATATATATATATACACAATAGAGCTGATGATAACATGTAATTTGGAATTTATTAATCAGTTACTTTAGTATTTAATGGCTCTATGACATCATGGGATTCAACTCAATTAAGAAAGCTCATGTACAGAATTAAACAAAGAAATAAAAATACATCAAAATAACATGTTTTTAAAGTCTACCACATAATACTTAAAAAATACTTTTTTATGGAGATTATTATTAGGAAATTATGCATTAGATTTATTTCAAATGAAGGCCTGTCAATATTCCTGGTGGATTATTGGTCACCAAAGACGGCAAGTAAAACTGAAATTGTAAATGAAATCTTGGTGATCCTGCTTTAATCAAATGGCATTTAAGCTGCATGCTTGTGCCAGCGGATTAATCATGCGATCCACAAGCCAATTGTATTTCTTTCAGTTTTAACGAGAATTTATATATATTCGATATTTTAAATTGTTAACTATACATTTACTAGCTTTTTTTAAATAAAAATGTTTTTTTATTTCTTTTTTTTTAACTCCTTTTTTGAAGTGAATATATGGAAAACCATCCATAAATCTTTTATCTAATAAACATATTTTATACCAGAATTTTTAAATATAATGCATTTTAGCATAAAAACTATCATATGCTTATTAATATAACGATATGTATTACAACAATGCCTCTTAGAAGGAAAACATAACGCATAAAGCCCCACCATCCAATTTCCGAAAAAAAAATTCTTTATGCCGAAGAATGATAAAATTCTCTAGTATGCAGGCTCAAAAGACTCGAATACTTCCATAAAGGTTTCCAAAGATTATTCAGGTCAGTGGCCTCTGTTGACATCTGCATTAGTATTCACAGGGTGGATGAAAGGTCTTCTATTTATACGAACTTCTCTTGCCCCTTCATCCTGAGGCATTGAAAAAAATCTATGAAAAAAAAGTTTTCCGGCAATAAAACAAAAAAAATTTGGAAGTCCCGTGGCGAAATAAGAAGATGGCGAGCCATTCTGGGAATATTCCATTTCTTTCTCCGTTCGTGTTTCCTTGCATTTTAGGCAGTTTTTATAGAGATCTCCAAAATGTGAGATATGGAGCCCAATCCAAAAAGTTGAGGAAGGATCATTGGGGGATTTTATGTTGAAAGAAAAATATAAAGTGCTTTTCAATTTAGTCCCAATCTCGGGGTTTGTAGTGGCTGGATAGGTCTACAAACCACTCAGTAGATAGATTTATGTTTTTGTTGTCGTAGGTAAAACCATTTTTTTTCTGGAAAAAGACCTTTTAAAAGTTCTATTTTTTATCATTCCAATCATAACCGTATCCTGTTTCTACCGATTTCGAAATTTATTTTTTAAAAATTCCGTTTTATTCACAGTTTTATTTCTTATTTTCATCTAATGCGATCATAAATTTTCAATAAGTACTAAATTAGAAATACTAGAAAATATAGCATTGAATACGGAAAGATTACATGAATAACACTTTTAAATGTTGAATCTCTTCCCATAAAAATTGGGAAAATCAGAAATTGTAGTCTTGCTGTTGAAGAAAGTCTTGCCTATTTTATTTTGCATATCAATGTTTCCCATTCACAAGTCATGTTCTCAGCTTTAGAAATATTAAATTACTTTATTAGATCTTGGATATGATTTTGGAAGAAAAAGAATATGACTGCAGAAACAAGCATTTATGAATATTTGAAGAGATTGTTATCAGAGAAGAAAGAAAGTTGCATCGTGTCGCTGTGACTACCATCCTGAGTAACATCCTTATGTATTTTGGATATGGAAAATGTAATATCGGAAGAGACAAGTGGTCATATGTGAAGATAGATCATTTATTGGCGATAAGAGCATATAAAGTGAATTAGAGCAGAACAGACACAACACCAATTAATATACCTATTATTATAATTCTGGAGCGCATTTACGATATCCAATTGGTACGAGAAATGTGATAACAGAAGAAACAATTTGAGAGTAATAATCGCAAAGAAAAGAGTAGAACAGACACAATACCAATTAATGTCCTTATGATTATAATCTTGGAGAGCATTTTCGTCATTTAATTGATGCGATGAATGGGATAACAGAAGAGATAAGTAGACGTATGTGAAGACAGATCATATAGAGGTGATAAGAGCACTTAAAGTGAATTAGAGGGAACAGACACAGCACCAACTAACACCCCTATAATTATAATCCTGGAGAGCATTTTCTCC
>JAPMOR010051366.1:135546-149769 GCA_026543865.1 Argiope aurantia
CCCTATAATTATAATCCTGGAGAGCATTTTCTCCATTTAGTTGATGCCAGGAATGGGATAACAGAAGAGATAAGTAGACGTATGTGAAGACAGCTCATTTAGAGGTGATAAGAGCACTTAAAGTGAATTAGAGGGCACAGACACAGCACCAACTAACACCCCTATAATTATAATCCTGGAGAGAATTTACGCCATCTAGTTGATGCGAGGAATGGGATAACAGAAGAAGAGATAACTAGACATACTTGAAGACAGATCATTTAGAGGCGATAAAAGCAAATAAAGTGAATGAGAGCGGAACAGACACAACAGCAATTTATGTCCCTAGGATTATAGTCCTGGCGCGCATTTACTCCAACTTTTTGATTCGAGTAATATCAGAAGAGACAATTAGTTAAATGTGAAGATAGATCATTGATGAATTTACAGCGCAATTGAAATGATTAACTTCAGAAGTTAGGTATCCCTTTAGTGTTATTCTCAGTTTTCTAACATGTGTTGTAGGCTTAGAGAAAGATTAGATTAATATATAATTTAGTTATAAATTTATTTTATTTAATATCTTTCAGGTCTTCACGAAATTCATGTCTATACATACCTGAGAGATTATACTTTGTTTTGTTTTAATATTGATAAAACAGTTTGATTTCGGGATATTTAATCACAATATTTCTTATTATTGATTTTAAAGTGCATTACTGTTAATACTGAATTAGTCAAAATGTCAGAAATGAATAGGAGTAATAAAAGAGTACTTTTTTTGTGAGAATACTTTTCTTCAGTAATCATTTTCTAAGATTAAAAACAAAACGTATTTTTGATTAAATCACGAAATTAATATGTAACAGTTAAACTCTTTTACATACTTTAAGTACAGTTTTTAGAAGATACATGTATTAAGCAATGGCGAAAGGAAATTTAATTAAAAACAAGAAATTAAACTATGGAATTTGCGAAATGATAGAAATATCACCAAAATCTTTTGCGGCAAAAAATAACAAATTTTTGATGGGAAAAAAAGAGAGACAAAATATTCTCAATCCATAATAAGAAATAAATTGTAAAGTTACGAGCAGTTTCGAAGGAAACGAAAGTTTTATTAATTTAGAACAGATGTTTTTAAAAAATTAAATCAATATCAATATTAAGAGACATATATTTTTAAAATGTTCGAAAAAAAATCTTCACCAGTCTTCTAAACTTGTAAAATTAAATGGAAGTTATCATATATCGGACTGTACATCCATGAATTTAAGAAATTCTAATTTAAAATTTATTATAGACTAGCCGCATTTGGCGACCAGCCGGTTCAGCTGTATTACCGCTCGTTACAATTTTCAAATAAATATTTTAAGTAACTGCTCTCCTAGTAGATTCTCAAACAAAACATTTTTAAACTTCAAATTTTGATAGTCATACCAAACTTATACTGTTGTTTAGATTGTTTCGTTCAATTTACTATATATATTTTGAAAATTTGTTGTCATTTCCGGTAAAACTTCAACTTTAATTTAAAGTGCAAATGATGAAATTGCAATTAATATAAAGATATTGTTTAATAAAACCAAGCGTTTTATTTTATTTATAATCTTTATTGTTATTTATTTATTATTATTATTATTGAATATGAGTATTGCAAACAGAATCACTCGGTATTTAAGTCTTAAGTGAACTACAAAATATTTTTCATAATTTATGTAATATCTCAAAGAATAATTCATCAAAAATTTCTCAGATCCAGCATAAAATTCAGTTTTTAGTTTTGCTTTTAAAAGGATTGAAATGAAATCAATAATAATATTTTGTTCCAGCCTATAAATATATTTCAAAAATTATGAAGTCTAAATTTAATGCAGTAAGGTATCATATTCTGAGAAATATTCAGGACACACCAAATTTTAAATAAATGAATGAATGTTTCTATTTTCCACGATCAACTAAGACTTATTTATGAAGTTTTGAATGTTAAAAATTTAGAAACACTCAACATTTTCATAATCTTTGGCCAATTAATCTTGAAAAACCTGCGCGCTAATTGGCGTATTTTCTTTGAAACGATCGATGGAAAATCTAAAATTATCCTTTTTTTATTGAATAGTGATATTCAAATTTTCATAAATCTGTCAGTTTAAATGATTGATTTAGTTGATTCGAAATTAACTCTTTTTATTTAAAATATTAGTGTTTCAAGAACATTTTGTTAATCGTGATTTCCACAGCTGAAACTTTATGTAAAATCAAAAATTCGATATTTATTAGAGCATTTATTGAATCAAGTTACATAATCATTTTCCATTTAGACCATTTTAGCAGATCTGTGTCTTACTAAAGGTTTACAAATTAGCTGTGTGGCCCTGATTTGAATGGATATTCTGTTCATATTAAACAAAACTTGCCTTAAAATAAAACTGATTTATTGGATTAAGAATATAGAGAGTGTAAAAGATCATAAAATATTTTTTCTTGAATTTATTTTTTAGAAAAAATAATATTTCATATTTGTTTCTTTTCCTACAGACACGTGCCGAAAATTATATATTTGCAATTTTCATTTCCACAAAGATTTAATTTATTTGTAATTGGAACTTTAATCAATGTGACGGCAACACTTTGAAAAAAGCTAATTTTTTCCTATGAATGCGAATCGTGCTCGTGCAGCTTAAATTTTATTTTTATTTTGTACGAAAAAAATTTAAAAAATATAGTTAAAACATTTGTTTAAAAATTCATTAAAAATAGAAATTTAATTTTAAGATTAAAAAATTTTTATCATTTAAAAGATACATTTTTGATCTTTAACTTCATGTAAAAATCTTTTTTGTGCAGGAATATTTTCGGAATTTATAGCAGATACACGCCAAAATTTCGCTTAATTTTTAAATAAATAAAATTCTAATTAAAAATTCGAAAAAATAACCCTCAGGTGCACATTCCCGGCCTCCAAGGTATACACGTGCCAAATTTGGTAGCTGTAGGTTGAACGGTCTGGCCTCTAGAGAGCCAACACACACACACACATTGAGCTTTATTATAAACTAGCCGCCTTTGGCGACCAGCCGGTTCGCCAGTATTACCGCTCGCTACAATTTTCAATTAAATATTTTATGTATCTGTTCTCTTAAAGGATTCTCAAACAAAACATTTTTAATCTTCAAATTTTGATAGTCATACCAAACTTATATTGTTTAGATCGTTTCGTTCAATTTACTCTATCTATTTTGCTAATTTGTTGCCATTTCCGGTAAAACTTCAACTTTAATTAAAAATATAAATGACGAAATTGCAATTAATATTAAGATATTTTTTAATAAAACCAAGCGTTTTATTTTATTAATCATCTTTATTGTTATTTATTAATTATTATTATTATTGAATATGAGTATTGCAAACAGAATCGCTCGGTATTTAAGTCTTATGTTAACTACAAAATATTTTTCATAGTTTATGTAATATCTCAAACAATAATTCAACAAAAATTTCTGAGATTCAGTATAAAATTCAGTTTTTAGTTTTGCTTTCAAAAGGATTGAAATGAAATCAATAATAATATTTTGTTCCTGCTTATAAATATATTTCAAAAATTATGAAGTCTAAATTTAATGCAGTAAGGTATCATATTCTGATAAATATTCTGGACACACCAAATTTTAAATAAATGAATGAATGTTTCTATTTTCCACGATCAACTAAGACTTATTTATGAAGTTTTAAATGTTAAAAATTTAGAAAAACTCACCATTTTCATAATCTTAGGCCAATTAATCTTCAGAAACCTGCGCGCTTATTGGCGTATTTTCTTTGAAACGATCGATGAAAAATCTAAAATTATCCTTTTTTTATTGAATAGTGATATTCAAATCTTCATAAATCAGTCAGTTTAAGTGATTTGAAATTAACTCTTAAAAGTCAGTGATTTAGTTGATTGGAAATTAATTCTATGACCACCATAAAATCTGTGCTTTCTCTTGTGGTGTATGCATTCTCCTTAATATCCGATCGAATAAAACATCACATACAAAAGTACTACATAGAGGAAACACATCAAAAGTAAACATAACAATTCAATAGTTGCCAAAAACAAAAGAGAGAAAAATGCAATTAATAAGCAGACGATATTTAGAAAAGTACAGATATTTAGACTGGAAAATGAAATTATCTGAAATTAAAAACACGCGCAGACGATATTTACAAAATTAAAATATTCAAACCTGAAAAGGAAAATATATGAGTTATTCCATGAATAAATGCCATAAGTTTGATTACATCTTCATTATTTTATGAGTCGTTGAACGTCAAAATGGGTCCGGGACTGAATAAACACCCTGTATAGAGAGTGTAAAAGATCATAAAATAATTTTTCTTGAATTTATTTTTTAGAAAAAATAATATTTCATATTTGTTTCATTTCTTACAGACACTTGCCAAAAATTATAATTTTGCAGATTTCATTTCCAAAAAGATTTAATTTATTTTCAGTTAGAGCTTTAATCAATGTGATGGCAACACATTGAAAAAAGCTATTTTTTTCTCAAGAATGCGAAACGTGCTTAATCCTCATTTTTATTTTTGACGAAAAAAAAAAATTGAAAAACATAGTTAAAATATTTATTTAAAAATTCATTAAAAATAGAAATTTGAATTTAAGATTAAAACAGTAGTATCATTTAAAAGATAAATTTTTTATCTTTAACTTCATGTAAAAATCTTTTTTGTGCGGTAATATTTTCGGCAGTTATAGCAGAAACATGTCAAAATTTCGCTTAATATTTAAATAAATAAAATTCTAGTTAAAAATTCGAAAAAATAACCCCCAGGTGCACATTCCCGGCCTCCAAGGTATACACGTGCCAAATTTGGTAGCTGTAGGTTGAATGGTCTGGTCTATAGAGCGCCAACACACACACACACACACACACACACACACATTGAGCTTTATTATAAGTATAGATATAGATATAGATATAGATATAGAAGATATTTTAAATTTACACTAACTACGCAGAAGATATTTGCAAGAAATTTAAATTTAAAAAAATCAGCAGGGGAAAATAAAACATAGCTTCTTAGCACTGAACTAAATATGTATGAACTTTTTAAGCACAACTTAATTTGTGAAATTAAAAAACAATCAAGACTGGCATCGATTATAAAACAGAGCGTAGTATAGATATAAATGTAAAATTAATGAAAAATAAAATATAAAATTAAACTAGTACAACATAAAAATCTTTATAATTTATTTAAGTCTGTAATACTAACGTACACTCTGTAATAAAACAACAACTTCTTACATTTAACAAGTTTACAAACTTTTTCCATAAATATTAAACCTAACTATAATACTTATTTCTACCAGATATATAAAAAAAATGATAAAACATTTTTTTAAAACAGCAACATAAGTTATGTAATTACACTTGTTTTATTTTTCTTCTTCTCAACTTCTTTAAAAATTTGTTCGTATCGCCCATTATTCATATGGAAAAATTACTGTTTGAGAAAAATTGATTTTATACCCTTATAGTAAGAGTATTCTTTTGTTAATATAGTTTTGTAGTAATGCTATTAATTTTTGTTTATGTTTCCAATCTTAGTTCAGCATAATTTGAAAACTTGCACACTTTTTGCTAACAGTAAAAAGGAATTAAGCACGATTAAGAAAATGCTCTTGCATCTGGACATACTAAATAAATTGGAACCACATCATATTCATTTAACTATTAAAAACTCGTAAATAGAGTGCTGAGTTATTTAAGGAAAAAAAGATTGAGTGACCTTTATGGTTAATCTAGTTATATATAATACAGTCTCTAATTTAAGAAAGTTTGATTTGTTTTGTATGTCTGGCAAAACAATTATATCTGAAAACATGAATGGGAATTTATAAGAATTAATCATTACTATTTGTAATAAATTTTAATTAACTAATACTATAAAAATTACATCCAGAAAATTAACATAAGATTTGCCGCATGCATGCAAGGGAACCGCACACCGACTGATTAAAACTTGAAGTCTATTTAATTTAGTTTAGTTTTATGAAAGTGTCGTTTTAAAGCAATGCTAGGACTATTTTGATTTGGACCATGTAATTTTGAACCGCAATCAGATGACGAGGATGACACCTGAGTTGCCTCCCTCCTCTCCACACCACATCAGCAAGAGGATGTTTGGCCCGGACGTATTTCGTGTGCACCAAACCAGCTTACACGACTTCTTCTTCTGGGGAATCGGGTCACGAATCTGACGCCCTCCGGTTCCGAAGCCGAGACCTTACCAACAGGCTACCGCGGCCTTAAAAAAATTATTAAAAAGAGATGCTTTATTTATATGTGTATTTTTGTTTTACCTCGCGCTAATTTAAGTGTCACTTACTTTTTGTTTCACATATGTATATAAATTAAATTTGAGCTTTTGAAAACGTTGTCTATGAATCATTTGTGTGTCTAATAAAATGTCAAATAAAAATTTCCAAGATCAATGCCTTTTGGCATAAAACATTGTATATAATGAGATATTATCAGTACAGACTTGGTTCAACTTCGCGTTTGAGCTCAACTTATCTATTGTAGATTGATATTCTCAGCTTTTTATCATTTATTTGTTTGTAGCTCTTGTCACTTTTCCAAGCTTTTAATTAGGTGATGTGTGAGATTTCAAAATATGAAGATCATTACAGATTTAACAATTAACATGTCTGTGCTTTTCTTTGGTTCAGCGAAAAAATTGTATGCGATTGTTACTTTCTTTTTCTTTTAGGATTTCATTGACAGTCAATGTTGAGCCTCCTCAAGTTTTTGAGGGCAGCAAATTATGCTATACTTAACAAAGATCCATAATCTATCTTCTACTCCAAAAGATCTGATTCTATAGATTTAAAATATGTCGAAGGGAATAATTTCCTCAAAAAAAAAGATGAATTTTATCAAAAGAAATCTTTAAAACTGATATTACTCTGTATTATTGGAGTTGTATTATTAGAGTTGATATTGTTGCGCTTACATCGATATTGTCTGGAAGTCTAAAGATTGCCAACTGTTTTCACCTGTATATGATGATATGAATACAAATCTGCATAAACAAGCACATATGAAATCCATGATAAATTGCTTAAAGTTATATAGTGTTTCCTTTATGCATGTCTTAACTGATTTGAATGAAATCTACTTCAAATATTGCTCCTCTTACTCTCTTCGCGATTAGCCAATGATTACATTTCGTTATATAGTAGTTTATTCCCTCACGTAGCTAAATAATGTTTTTGCTGTGTATTGTAATTTCCCTTCATTCTATTCATATTTTCGAAAAATTAGATTTATTAATGCAGTTTATATTCCGATAATGAAAAATTATTCGCTGCGTATTGAAATTCAATTTCATTCTCATTCATAATTCTCATTAAATACGGCTCATTATTCAACTTATTATCACAAGTTGCTAAAGAATGGTAGCACATATTTGATAATTGGATTTTATCGATTTGAATATTCTGCTAATGTCCTTGTTTCTGATGAGTTTTCTACTTTTCACAGGAAAATTTGTTCATTTTTAAGTAAATAGATGCACATTTTAGTACTAATACAATGCATGTTTAAAAATTATTTACGCTAGGGTTACGATATCTTATCTGTCGTCAACATCCTTATTTCTGAATTATTACAAAGTTCAATAGCAAGTATTAAAGTTGAGCTGTTTCACAGATTTAAGACATAGAATACGCAGTTTCAATTAAAGCACATTGTTTATCTAAAATCTAAGTTAAAAGAAAAAAATCAAATGTCCAAAATATTTTGATGAATCCAATGACAAATTTGTCTATGAACATGAGTGCGTATGTCCAAGGCACGCTTTCTCAAAGCTTTTGAATCGTGTGCTTTCTTACCAATCAGAGTTTTCGTTTGCAGGAATTGAAGACAACAGTTACACAGTTCGTATTCTTTGTTTATGGTATTTTAAAAATGAAAATTTACAATAAAACCTGTTTTCCGCGAAAAGGTTTATCGTTGAAAATTTCATAAAATCATAAACGTTATAGATAAGCAGTTCTCAACATTTTTTTTTCCTTTTTACATAGATAATCTATATAAACCTTTTTGTGTACCTATGTGTACTTTTTTAAAGAGAAAACTAATCTAATAAATACTTGTATAAGTTACCGGAAATGTCAAATAAAAAATTTAAGATTAATGCATTATGATATAACATATTGTATATAATAAGATATTGTCAGTTCAGTCACATCACTTTCGTTAAATATATAATAATATAATATATAACACTCAAAAGACTTCGCTCAACTAAGCGTTTGAACTCAATTTATCTACTGATTGATACTCTCAGCTTTTTATAACTCCCGTGACAGAACATCGAATATTTTAGGACAAACCCTGTAAATCGCAGCTAATGAAAATATAGCAAAGATTCTAGAATATTCTTTATCCTTTAGTTTTCTCATCAAATAATAGTCAATTTTGCTGAAAATGTTGAGAGTCATTTAAACGGCATTCATTAAAACCATATTTAAAATTCTCTTCCTTGCCATGAAACTGATTGCACAGAGAAGAAATATTAAGAATTCTTAACAATACAAATGTTTTTTCCACAGGTTGGCTGGTATGTTAAAATATAAACAAACTTTCCAAATTTTATTAAAATTTAAGGGAGATATCCATGAGCAATAATGCCTTTTTTTATTTTATATGTTGGTAAATGTTTTTGGTAACTTAGACTACAAAATTTTGATCCTATGTTTTAGATGATAATAAAAGAAATATTGAGGTTTTCGTGAAAAATTATTGCAATCGTTTCTTTCACAACATATGTTTTTGCACTATTTGCATATCAGAGGAAAATTATCGTAAGTGATATTTACAGGAGAGTATGCAAAAGTTCCCAAGCGCAATGTATTGAATGCCCCTTTTTATTTTCTCCAATATGAATAAATATAAAGAAAAAGTACAGAAATTATTAAAAAAAGCTTGAATTCTAGATTTTATCGAAAATGCCTTTTTGAGATGTCCCTGAATCCGAAAAGCATATTTTTAGAATTTTGCATATCTGACTGTTTGTGGAACACCATAACTAAAGAACGCTTCGAACTAGGCGAATTAAATATATGTTGTCTTCACAAATAATTTAATGAACATTATAGATTTTTATTAAATTATGTACGAAATCCAATCGTAGTCTAATGGCTGGATAGCTGCTCGAGTACAAATGGCTACAAAACGTAAAATGCTAGATAGAAAAATTTTAGTACAAAGATTTCAGCTTTAACACAGTGGAACTGTGCCTAAATGAGAACCAAATGCGTCAAGATGTTGAACGTCTATAGATCTGTAATTTTTCAAACATGTAAACAAGATGTAAACACAGCGTAACAATCTAAGAAAATGGCATTTGCACGTAGTTTTTATAAATTAAATTAAAGTTTCAACAAATTTTGAATCAAATTTATCAAAGGATTGTCCGTCTGTTGGTCTATAATTTCTTCTCCATATATAAACGAGATAACTCAAAAGTCCAATGACATAAATAAATAAATTTCGGCATGTGATCTTGTGACTAAAATTATAATCCTGTATCAAATTTTGGTTATATATGATTAGGAAAAAAGTTTTGTTTCCTTGTATGTGTTAACAGCTTTCCAGAAATTAACCTCCAGAGATTGTCTGCTAGATTTATTAATCATGCATTGGATACTCCGTTCTACCTTGAGGTACACAGATAAAATCAAAATGACCTGGTCGCCGCCACAGCAATATTGGAAGTAAGATTCAATACTAAGGGCTATCACCGGCCACAGTACAAGCTTTTCCGTGATTAGCGCGTTCCATCATTGGTAGAGGGTAGCCGACCTCACACCATTTGTGCACTCACATAAGTAGAGAGAACTGACCAACATGCCGGAAGCTTCCCATCCGCGTATCTGAGGTGTCACCCGGTGGGAATTTAGTTTAGTTATATTAACGTTCCTTTTAAAAGCAACACTAGGACTACTTTGGGACGAACCACGTAATTTTGAACTGAGGTCAGATGGCAAGGACGACGACAGAGCTAGCCTCCCTTCTACGAATTTCTGCATCATACCTGCAGATTAAATGCAGTAAAAACAGCTAGATTCATCCAAAGATCGATTTATCATAAACATTGCTCGTCAGTGGCATAATCAAGTCTCAACTATTCTACAAAGCCCTCCATTCTCAGTGATACTAAAAATCTGAGCATTCATGACTTTCAGAGCCTTGTCCAAGATTAACAATTTTATCAAAGGTGAGATATAACACCATTATTAAAGAACCTCTGATCAATTTTCAGATATACTACTGTCTTTAGTTTGTCTTACTGATCAAAGATTGCTGTACATTAGCGATCCCACGATGCAGGCTTAATAATGCTAATAAGAGCAAAATTAAAAATTTGCTTACATCTGAAGTTCAGATATAGAAATGCCACTACCTTCCACGGAATGATGACTGGATTTGAATGAAAGGATTTTTGTTTAAAGTACTCAGTTTTGTTTACCACAAAGCACAAACCGGTTATTCTTACCTGCCGGAAAGTACATGGAAAAAACTGAATGATCGGACCGCCGCCGCAGCAAAACTATTGTTGAGTCCTATGGGCAATTACCGGCACTATACAACCCTTCCCTTGGGAAATACATCCCGTCATCGATGGGAGGAATCAGACCCCCAACTTTTGTGTATCCACTAGGGTGGTGAGAAACAATCACCATGCTGGAAGCTTCTTATCCTCAGTTGCGAGGTGCACTCCATGAGACTTCAGTTTTGTTCATATAAGACATATATAAGAAATAAGATAATAACTTTAATACTTTTAATTTTTTACAAAAGTACACGCTTATAAACAAAACACGATTAATACAAACAAACGACGTATTTCTAACATATAGCGTATTCAAAAAATAATTTCCTATCCAACTTCGATTGTTGAATTCAAAATTCTCTCTCCCTCTAAAAAATCATGCTTAAAGCTTTCTTTTATGAATTCTAATATTTATATGCAGTCCTCCACAAATAAATTGAGTAAGAACAAGTTATGTGTCGATGCTTCTGTACCGGTTTAAATGCACTAACCCACGCACCCTATTTGCTTCACCTTTCCGTCCATCTATATTTAATATTCATTATGTAACAGGCGATTATGGGTCAGGAGGAGACCATAGGCGTCGTCCACTGTCACCATGACAACAAGAACGGACAAAAGATGAGCGAGGGTTATTAATGTCACTGTTAAAAATAGAAATCTGTTCACCAGTTTTACCTCCGGCAAGACAGCCATAAAGAACAGAACTTCCGACCTCGACTCAATGACAGGAAAGACGATTTTTTTTCCTTAATACGTTAACGTTACTCGATTTTTTACTATCATTATTCTTTTCTTTCTTTCGGGATATTTGCCAATGTCTATGTAATTTATTAAGCAAAGACTACCTTTTCTTTGCTACTTACTCTAAATTAAAGTGTTAATTTTGGAAGAAGTTGGAGAATTTTTTTTGTTATCGTTAAGTTAAGCCGTAAATAAACTAGATTGTGGCAATGCAAGAAAAGAGCCTTCTGTGAAACCATTTGTCTACTTGGATTTTTACTCATTAAAACCAAACTATATAGAGGGTGATCGGTAAAGTTCTGTAAAGCGGCAAATTTTATGACCAGGAAAATAACATGTTTTAATATTAAAGTGACTATATTGAATTTATTGGGACAAGATATAGCGCTTTCAGAAGTGTAATAAAGATTACAAAAAATAAAGGAGATTGATCAAAAAGCTCTATTAAAAAAATTTACGCTGTATCACAATAAAAACACAGGAAAAATGTCATGGAGTTATTTGTAAAATTAACGGAGATATTTAAGACTAAATAATAAATTCTCCATAACTTGAAAAAAGGTTCATCAAAAAATTGAAAAATGTATTCTCAAATTCTTCTCCACCCTAGCACGTCTTTCAAATTCTTTTTGTTTACTGTCTTTGTTGCTTAATCTTTTATTTAACGACGGTACTTTCAAATGCCGTTTAACTTGGGCTGATATCTTCACAATAAGACAATTTTTTTTAACAGTATTTGAAAGAACACGAAGATCACTTTTCCGATACAAAATAGTGGACATCATCTAAGAAATAACATTGAAAGTCTTTTATTGTTAATTTAATTTAATTATTTTAACTAATTGAAAAAAGTTTTTTTTCTTCCTGGATTTATTTTGTACCAAAATTTCACTAATGCGACACAAATAAATGTGAAAAATTGATGATAAAATAATTTGGTAAATAAAGGGTTAAATTTCATTTCGCCGTTGCTAGGAAAAAAACTGCATGATAATTCCGGAAAATGCATTTTTTTCAATTTGAATACGAAACCCTTTTAACGTCTGGGAAAAATTCATAAGTTTAACCGTAAATGCCTTAGCCAATTGTAATGGAAACTCAATGAAGCCTTTTACTACATTTTAGTTATGGTATATAGTACATTTTTCTAATTGGAGGTTCCTTCTGATACCTCTTATTCATTCATTTATTTTTTGTTTTGTTTGTTCTTATGGCACTTGCCCCGGACAAGCCCCGCTGTTCAGAGACAGCCGATTTAAGCCTGAGGGGGAGCGTCTCTTGTTTTTATAGTAGCGCCAACTAGGGCCAAGAGTACGACTTAGCTACTCACACTTCACTCATTCGCTTGCACAACCCCTTTTTACAGTAGGGCACATTCACACATCTCACAGATAGAACAACGAAAGAACAACCATGCCCAAACCGGGACTCGAACCCGGGACGCCCAGATCACGAGGAAGACGCGCTACCCCTATGCCAGGACGCCGGATATTTATTTTTTGTAACTTCCTTAATTCGCAGCAAAAGGCTCTGTTGCCATTCTCAAGGAATTCAGTATTATCACTTTATTATAGATACATGTTACTTCTCTTTGTATATATAAAAGAGACATTCAGTATGATTTTCCATCTCCCCATTCAATTTAAATGCATCGACGTGGAAGTTGTCAAAATGAATCTTGCAGTGGTATTTTATTCATGCCAACTGTACAACAAACACACACTCATTGTATATGGAAGATTATTGCTGAATTTATTATTCCATTTGCATATAAATGCAATAGATATTACATTTAATACGTTTCGAAAAGTATTTATAAATATACGAACCTTGCTATTTACAGGAAATTATTCACCAACAAATGAATTTTCGATTTATGCTGATAATATTCAGAGGAAACATTGTTGAAAGAAAATATTTAATTCAGAATTTCCCATAATCCATGAATTCACTCGAACGATCAAAGGGATTTTCGTCATTGTGAAATAAACATGTATATTTAATCTCTTTTGAAAATAAATATTATTCATATTTTCAAATAATGTTAACAGATTCACATTTTGAAGTATGTGGGGATGTAGATAGAATCGGTCACTATACAATAATGATGAATTTCAATGAAACTGCATTAACTTGTGACCGAAAATATAATTAATTCTTTGTTAAGGAAATTTCAATCTAGATTTCCGTTCTCTTGAAACTCACATGCAAACATGAAAGAATTTAATGAAGTTAATATTAATTTCATAAAGTATTAATATTCATTTATAAACAAGGAATATAAAATATAAGAAATAAAATCGTCCAGTTACGTTTATATGTTATTAAACATGCATTTTTCAAGATTTTCCGAAACTTATAACCAGTTAATAATTTTAATTGTGAGCATGAATGAGCATTAAACATTACATTGTTTTTCTCATTGAGTTAATGAATTCTCATTGAGTTAATCTCTCTTTAAGTTAATGAAATAATGGCATTTAAATTATAAACTGAAATGCTTGATGTATATTCATTTCTTTGTTTAATAAAATTTCCATTCCATTCGTACAATACTACCTAGTACGAGTTAATTGATATATTCATGCAAATTTTAGCGAGTTGAAACGAATTTATATTGGATAAGTCAAGGTAAGTGGGAATGGATTTTGCAGGCTTGTCGTCATCGATTTTTTCCCTTTCAAATTTAAAAGTATTATATGAGATAAAAAAATGAAACTTTTTTATGTCAAATTATGCTTTAAATGAGTCGCTAAGGCAATGAATTTTTGGAATAATTTGTGAATGAGCCAACTCAATTTACGGAAAGGGAGAAATGTATACACAATTACTCCAAACCTCTAATTCACTACTCTGTATTCTCAATTATTC
>JAPMOR010051366.1:149779-173487 GCA_026543865.1 Argiope aurantia
CAATTACTCCAAACCTCTAATTCACTACTCTGTATTCTCAATTATTCCAAACCACCAATTCACTAAAATGTATGCCCAATTACTCCAAACCTCTAATTCACTACTCTGTATTCTCAATTACTCCAAACCACCAATTCACTAAAATGTATTCCCAATTACTCAGAACACTATTGGGTAATTGAAAGCACTTCGTTCGATTTCTATTTCAGTGATAAATTGATTGTAAGGGATATATTCAAAATGATGAAAATCTACTGTGATTAATTATTTTTATTTTCTATTCACAATTACTTCTACAATCTGCATTTTAAGGCCTGCTTGCCATTGCCTTTTCAATCCATTTTTGATGATTTCTCGAAAAAATGAAGTAAAATATAAAATAATAAATAAATAAAATAAAAATTGCCGAACACAACATATAAATTAACATACTACTTTTAATCCTAAATTTCAATTTACTTATGATTTTTCCACATTCAATTTTCCCGAGAAACAATGAGAGAAAGTGAGAAATGAGAATTTGTAAAAACAAAAATGAAAGAATATTCGGGCGTACGAGAAGAAAATGTCTAAGACTTTGAAATACACATAAAATCGAGCAGCTCAGGTTAGCGATAAAAATATAAAACTTTTATTTCACGTACAAACGTAGTCAATCCAATTTTCCTTAGATGCTTACTCGATCGAAAAAAACAAACAATTTTTCCTTTCCTTCTACTTTATTGATAAGATCTGAGACTCTAATTTCTCTTGAATTCTTGAAAATCGCCATTTGGTGATCCACCATCAATGGATCACCTTTAACCATATTATTGAAGCATTCGCATTATAATGGATATGCATTCTAAAATTTCATATGTCACCAACAAAATTATATTATTCATCGAAAACTTAGAAATGGATGATTAGAGATCTTTGGCTTCTTGTTGAATAGGATCAAAATCATCATCGAATATCTTAAATATAATTCGTTATATCGCCTTTCTTCCTTTGTCGCCATTAGCATATTGTTTTCTTCTGTATTTGACTTAAAATGGCTTAAAGTAATTACGAACATACGAGTTTCATATATGATGAAAAATACTCACACACAGGTTTGTTTTGAAATGCAATTTTTGATTTTCGTAAACGAAACATGGATGGACAAGCATTGTTAATGGAACGGAATGTTAACATGCTGTAGCATTATAAATTATTCGAAATATGTAAAAAATATAATGTTTAGAAAGTCAATTATGTATTTAATATGAAAGAATAAATATAATTGGTGAGGCCATTTGTTAACAAAATATAATACAATATATCTTTCGAAAAATGTACAAATGTTATTTGTTTTGTAATTTAAAACTTTTTCACAATTATTTCGTTAAAGAAAATTAAGGATCCTGAACTGTTTCTTTCAATAAAATCCAAAAATGGTAATTGAAATTTCCTCTTAATCAGATCTATGAAATAAATAACTGAATAACATATTTTGGATATAGCCGGCATTGAAAAACAAAAATTATACTTAGAAATTTTTTTTTCTTTTTAATATGGCTGCATTTTAACCCTTTCACCTCTGACCAGGCACAGCAGCCCGACAAATTCTATCCTTTCAAGCCGGTTTATGTTTCAAACGAGTTATTACTAAGGATATCCTCTCTTTACAATTTTGGAACCCTCGTTTGCAACAGAAATAGGCTTGCCAGTGTAGCCGGTTGGACAGGGATAGTAGTAAAAGGGTTAAATTAACAAACATTTTCCAGTGACACTGAAAAAACAGGGAAGTGTTCTTTTGCCCGCAAAGTGTCTTAATCAAAATGAACACTTTTGAATAATTGCATGTTCGTTATACATAACCAAGGAGTATTATTGTCATTATTTTCTAATACACCGCGTGGTGATATACATTGGTTTGAATTTAATTCAAAATCTATCAAGTTATTGCACAAAATATCGAATTAAATGTTTTTTCGCAAATATGAGCCATGTATGATTATGTATAGAATTTCGAACAGTATTCAAAAAATAATATAAAATTTTTAATTCTGGCAAATTTTACTACTGATATTCTCCATTACGATCTGCTCATCTACTACTACATTCTGTCTATAATATTTTTCTTTAAAACGATTTATTACTACATTCTGTCAATAAAACTTTTCATTAAAACGATCTACTACTACATTCTATCCATAAAATTTTTCATTAAATCGATTTACTTCTAAATTCTGTCTATAAAATTTTTCATTAAAACGGTTTACTACTGCATTCTATCTATAAAATTTTTCAATAAAACGATCTACTACTACATTCTGTCTATAAACTTTTTCATTAAAACGATCTACTACTGCATTCTGTCTATAAAACTTTTCATTAAAACGGTCTACTACTATATTCTGTCTGTAAAACTTTTCATTAAAACGATCTACTACCACATTCTGTCTGTAAAATTTTTCATTAAAACGATCTACTACTAGATTCTGTCTGTAAAACTTTTCATTAAAACGATCTACTACTACATTCTGTCTACAAAATTTGCCATTAAAACGATCTACTACTACATTATGTCTATAAAATTTGCCATTAAAACGATCTACTACTACATTTTGTCTATAAAATGTTTAACTCTGGCATTTATCGATACCGAGACTGTAGATAGAGAATGAATCCTTCTGTCTGACGAAGCATGGGAAACTGATTTTCTGAATAAGCTGACTTGAAAGTTGCAGGTTCAACATTATAAATTATCTTTCATATCCTTTTTCCTTACAATATGGAACTGAAAAAAAAAATCATAATTTAAGCCAACAAGAGTGGTCTCCTTAAAATTTCCTTGGATACTTCCTACATTTTTACTCTCCTCGTTCATATAAAAAAATTGTGGATCTTGAGCAAGATTGCGAATGCCCTGCATGGTTGTAGCAAACTATGGTCAAAGAATATTGATCTCAGGCGTAAATCTATCATTTTTACGGAATCCACCAGAAGATCTTTGGCGGAGGTTTTTGCGGTAATACTATATCCTAAAATAGTATTGATGTTTTGGGAGTTTTGATTCGAAAGATTGATACCAAAATTTGGCATAGAATTGCATTTGTAGTCACATGTATACAAACTACATTTTAATTAATGAAACTATTGTACTTCTGGGATTTTGATAAGAATTTGTATTTTAGAAGCTAAACCAAACCAACTTTCATTTATCTAGCTTTTCCCACTTTTAAGTTATCAATTCACTTTGTACATCATATTGACTTCTACTCGGACAGCCGGACAGAAAAATTTCTTGTGAATGAATATTTTTCAAATTTTGATAGAAATACAGAGCCAAGACTACATACCAAATTTCAATTCTGTAACTCCATATTTTTTTATTTTATTATTTTTTTATTCTATTTTTTATTTATTATTTTTGTAACTCCATATTTTTTATCCGCAATTAGATGCATGTAGCCCCAAAAATCTTTTAAACTCAGAGCTTCTTGAAATGCGGAAATTCTTCAAATGTCAAAATATTATACCGTCAATTTTTTTACTATTAAATACCTTTTTTCATATAACCTTCGTACAGGAAAAAGAAAAGGCATTACCTTTCTATAAGGCTGTGATAAAGTAATTAATATGAAATATTGAGGGAAAGAAATTGAATTTTTAATGCCTATTTGCATCATGAAAATTTTAATTTGGACCTTGTGTAAATGCTTATTATTAAAAAACATTGCACACTTGAAATTTTAATCTGTGATGCTTGGTTCTCAAAACATTTGAACAAAAGAAAATTTTTATTTACTATTTCCAATCCTAAAAACTAATTGAAAGCAGTACTTCTTTTTCACGTTTTTTAAAAATATAACTAAAATACATATTTTCCGAAATGACCATTTACAAATTTGTAATTTCATCAGTTATTAGGTAAAAATTTATAATTACTTTAACTACCACATTAAGTCATAACTATTTACATCAAGGCAAAAATAAGTTTGCATGTAAAATATGAAATAATTAACTGTTTTACAAAGCAAGATATTTTATGATAATTTAAAAGATATAGAATGAATTAACCGACTTAATTTATTTATAGACATTAAAAAGTGTCTATAAATTATTCGAGTTGCCGAATTATTATATTTATAGACAATAAAATTTAGTAACATATTGCTGCTACTACATCACATTGTTTATTTCATATCTGTAACATATAAAAACAAGGACATGGAATAGATCCATGAATGAATTGTTCTGAAACTGTAAGTTACGGTTGCAGAAATTAATTTTATTACTCCCATTTATTATCTTTAGTACAGAGAGTTAACTCGGAGGTTAAAGTTTCCTCTCGCTTCGGACGCTTCAGTTAAACTTCTGTTGGAGGTAAACTACAATCTGCTTCGATTCCTTCTGTAGCAGACAGAAATAGAAGCACGAAGTAATGAAGCAACTTGTGCTATGAATAATTTATATAAAATTATTTGCATATTCAAACAACGCAATGCTGTACGAATTATGAATCCAACTCAAACCTGAAAATTAGGTAGTTTATTTCATTAAACTAAAGTAAGAAATGAAAACTTTAGGATTTATTACTGTTATTGTTTTGAAATCTGGTTTATCATATTTTTCTAATAATAGACAGCATTAAAGTTAGTACAGTTTCTTATATTAATATAAATAAGATAGATTAACGAAAAAAATATTTTATTTAACTTTGAATTTTAAGGCTACATATTACATTTCCAACATATTTTCTAAATTTTTAATTACAATTGAAATTATTATGGTAGTAATGTCACTTAAAATTCAATAAAATCACCTTGAAAAGAAAAGAAAATCCTCTGTTTCTGTAAATGAAATTAATTTTAAAAAATTAAATCTTTAAAATTCTTAGCTCTTTTTTGAATATGAATATTTTTTGCTACCTTTTCTTATTGTAAGTCATTAAAAATTTTACAAAAATACAAATAGATTCAAAAATATTATTAATATTGAAGTTATTAAAATCTTTTTATTGTTAGGTATAGTGAAAATTCAAAAAATTAAACCTAACCTCATTTTAAATCACGTATATAAAAAATTAATCAGCTGAATTATTATTACATGCACATTTTTATCATACATAAATTGATAGATTAAACAAAAAATAAATTGGAAAATTTACTTTAAATTAAAACAACAACAAAAAAAAACGACTTAGCATTTTTGAAACATGATGGTGATAGAAAACTTAACATTAAAGGAAAAGTTATTTGAAAGTGTCATTTGCATTTAGTTGTTATCATAAATAAAAACCTAAATAATTTTTAAAATGTTTAAAGTTCAACTCTGAAATTTTGATTAAAAAAACGATTGAAAGCAATAAAATAAAGTAATAAAAAAATTGATATTGTGATCTACTTTTGAATAACGTATCCTCTTAAATCTTCACAATACAATGTATTCAAATGATTGAAGGTTTCGTTATTTAGATGTTTTGTAAAGCAAAAGGAAAAAAACAATCTTGATGATAATTTTAGAATGAACCTGCATAGTTTTAATTATAATCAGATGGCTTCTCACGTTTCTTCTAACATTTGGATATTTTAGTAGGAAGACGTGTATTAATCATACATTCATTAGAAATGGATCCTTGCATAAGAAATAATATTTCTGCTTTTATTTAAACTCGTCATCTTAATAGATAAAGTAAATTCGGGTTTTTCGCACATAAATTTGCTTCTTTTTTATCTTTATCTATCTTTATATCTTTATCTTATTTACTAATAATGTTTATCATTATTAGTAAACACGAATTAACATTACATAAATCATTATGCAATCGTTATAGCATTACAAATTACATGCGGACCCGAGAAATAAAACAAATAACAATCGACTGCTGGAATTTGAATGCATATCTTGTTTACATATGCAATTTGTTAAAATTGTTTGCATCCAAAAATACAATTTATGATTGGATATAGATGTGTAGCATATGACATATCTACAGATTATGCATCTGTGTTGCATTACGAATATAATTTTTTTTTATAATTATCAAGTCCATAAAGGTATTTTAGGCTTTTTAGAAAAAAAAAATACACTGCAAATACTCCGATGAACTCACTAATTTGATGGGTATCAAGAAAAATATGTATACTGCATGAATATTAACATTGTTTTAATATGTCTTATTGAAGCAGACAAAAAGTAAATGTTAATTCTTGTCGCAAAAAAAAAAGTTGTTTTTCTTTTGGAGTTGGAAAAAAAATGTAAATCTTGCTTCGAAATTTTTTTAACATGATGATATTTAAAAGGCTAAGTACTGTCTATAATTTGAGCAATGGGATAAACAGGATATACAAATAGTAAAAAGGTTTTACAAGGCAAATAGTTGGATTTTAATCCATCAACATTAAAGTGTAATTCTTTTTTAATTATTGGGGCTTATTATCAAAGAGTTTTTCAAAATTTTAACTGGATGTATAATTAATTGTAAATTTATTGAATATCATTTCACTAACTTCGGAGCATATAATTAAACAAAATCCATTTTTACACCACTTTAAAATTTAAGAAATTAAACTTTCATATTTAGAAAAAAATTTATGCGCAATTAGAAATACAAATTTTTTAAAAATCGAAATATTTTTATTTACATTTTACAATAATAATTTTCATTGCTTTCATTAAATAAATTTGTATTCATGCGAATTGGAACGATATTAAATTATTTTTTTTATGTTTGTATGTTTTCAATGGTATAATATTGGTATCAGTGTACCAGAAAGTACCATTTTTAAAATCAATATTAGATATAGACAAAAAAAGTCAGATGTATGATCAAGATATGATATTTTGTATTAAAATTTCGTATTTCCTTTAAATTTTTGAAAACACTTGATTTCTATTACTAAATCTTTTAATTCATCTTTTATGAATATTTTAATATAGCAACATAACATTAGCTATAAAAGATGATAAAATTCTTTATTCATGATACCCCTTCGGTGGCATGGTTTTTAAAGCAGTTTAATACTTGAAAGCTTTTGAATGACAGAATAAATTTCACTCTTATTCAAGGAAGATATTTATTAAAATGATGAAATTTCAGAGAGTAAATTTACTTTCATTAGAAACAAAGTTTGAAATATTTTATAAGATTTTGAGAATTTATATATTACTTTTATTGGATATTTCAAATATACCAAATTCTAATGTATTAATTTGTATTTCAAAGTTTCTGGTATTGAATAAATACTGTAATACTTATATGAGGCAGAAACAAAGTATTTAATAATTTATTTATACATTTCCTGAATATCTGACTTCATTGGTTTCAATTCTACAAAACATACAATTTTAATGTTAGTGGTTTTATACAGAATTAAATGAAGGCCCACATTTCGAATTGAGGAATCTCGTTTTGTAGAATTACTACTATGCATTATATTAAATAATTAAATTTATTACATTGACATTAAACATTCAAACAACATAAACACAGAGCATTTAAAGAGACAAACCTTTAGACTATCAATTTATCATTAACATAGTTTTAATATTGGTGATATTAGTTTATGCTCTATTCGTAATAAAGGTTATCCTTGAAAGAAATGAAAGATATTTAAGTGGTATAGTTTTTGAAGTATTCATAATATAAAATTTTAATTATATACTTTAGTATAATTGATGCATTAGTTTTGAAATCTCAGTATAAGTATGCAAGATGAAACTAATAATTTTGAATCAAGAGTGGACAAATTATATATATTATTATTTTTTCTTTACCCTAGAGTACGCTTTCTGAAAGACATGTGATCTTAATGAATAACGTCTGCACCCAATCCACAAACTTGGTGGATCTATGAAACGACAGCTTTTAAGTCTGTTATTCTACAACCAGAAATGATTTTCGTGTAAAATAGTTTAGAATATTCGGAAAGTTATTCACTTGTTAAATCATGAAGTAACTCACAATTGATATTCTATTGGTTAAAAGAAACAGATTTTAACATATATATTGCTTTACATAATCAAATTTTTCATGTATATATTTCGTTCTCATTTTTCTTATAGATTTCAACAACTTTCTTTAATTACTAGTCACTTGCAGGAGGTTGCACAAGTTTGCGAATAACAAGTGACGAAACTCAGCATGTTTGTTTTGGCTTATACTGCAGATATTATAATCGCTGTATGGTTGTGCGGGTCGTATTTCTGAACACATAATGAGAGTCTCTTATGGGAGAGTCTTTGTACGGATTTATAATTCCACATTGTAACTTACTGTACGTCTTTGTAAGTATTGCTATTGAGGAGACACTATAATTCAGTGATTCGGATTTCAATCAAGAAAGAAGAGGAACTATCTTTATAGGTAGGTACCTTATCTCCAGAATAATTATTACTTTTCATGTTTATGTCGCAAACATGTGAGATTACTTTATATTACTTAATTTTTACTTTTTCGTATACGAAGTATAGAGAAAATATAGTAATGGTAAAAAAATTCGAATTCGAGATTTTGGCGAATCTCCATGTTTAAGACCTTTCTGAATTCGAAAAACACATTTTTAGAAAATGCCCGTCCATCCGTCTGTCTATCTGTCTGTGAAAAATATGACTCAAAAATGCTTTGAGCTAGAAGAATGAAATTTGTTATACGAGCTTTAAACCAAATTTGTAGATTTCTGTCCAATTTTGAGCAACTTTCGTTCAGAGAACGTCTGTCTGTCGGGCTGTGCAAATATAAATTATCACGATACCTACAAAACGAGGAGCATTAACTGATAAGATTTCGGCACACAGATTTATCATCTTTTGTATAGACGTATGCCAAATTTGAAGTAAAATCCAACAAGGGGTAGGGGATCTGTCGCTCCGTACTTTCAGAAACATGTAAAAGCGATAACTCAAAAACGCAATGACTTAAATATATATGAAATTTGGCACATGAGTTTGCGACTTTAAGCGAAGTCTTATGTTAAATTTTTCTTTCAATCGCCTGGGAAGAATGCATCTGAAACCCGAATTCGATTTTTGATACTATTGAGTGTATGCAAAGAATAATCGCCAAAACAGTCGCCAAGGATGACATGATGGATTCAGTAAAAAGTCTAAATTCATACCAAAGGTTAATATTTCGAAACTATTGTATGCTAATGCCATACAAGGCGCCAAAAATAGCATTATTTTATTGAAAGTATGCGAGAAAGTTTAGGAGAGACCACTCCCACTAATTTTAAATTTATGTATGATAATTAATTAAGATAATATATCATAAAAAGAAAGGCGTTCATGTAATTTATTAATAGCAAAATTTATTATTCAGTTAAATATGAGGCATATATGATTAATATTAAAAAGATGGCATATACGAAATTAATAGTGGAAAAGTGCCTACGTTGACACCAAAAACACTATGTCTGATTATTTTTTTAACCGTAAGTAAAGGAATTATGTCATTTAAAGAAGTGATCCACTTATTCATTTTCATGTAATCAAGGAGAAATCATTCCAGACCAAACAAATTAACAATTTTTTTTATAATGTATTGAAGACTCAATATTTTTGATAAACAATTTCTCCTCCTAATTAAAAACTTTCTGAAATTACTAAATATTGAATATAATTTTCCCCAAAGGTGGCATTAATATATAATTCAGTATTACACCCCCTACTATATGAAATATTCCCTGAAATCTCTTCAACCAATCCAAACAGTTGTCTTGTAAACAAGTGAAATGTATTTAGAGACATATCTGGAGTCGTCTCGCCGGCGACATGGACATCGTTAATAAAATATAAATCTCTTAGGGCAGCAAATCTAGCATCATGACGGATGGAAGACAAAACGCAGACATCCTTGAAAAATGCTGACAGCCATCTTTGTTCTTCCAAGACATTTCGCCTCTCTAGATTTTATGAAATAATAAACTTCTCTCTTAAGGGCAGTTTTTTTTTTCCTTTTTGCATAAAAATGGTAAAAAATAAATAAAGTTGGATGATAAATCAAAACTGTATGCAGTATGGATGGAAGCCTTTATGGATGAAATTGCTTCTGCCCCATTCAGAATACACTGAATGTTGCAGTTTATTGGTTGGATATTGAAATGCAAATAAAGTAGATGATATGTTCTTTTGGATTAAATGATTAATATTGAAATACTAAATACAGAAAAAAAATTCACTTACGACTGATTAATAAGAAGAACTTGATAAGAACATGCAAAATTTACTTATGAGCTAAAAAATATTATCCGAATGCGCAAAGCAAACATAAAATTTATAAAAGAAGAAGGCATTTTTTTTATAGATATACATAAATATTCTGAAGAGACGAGGACTTTCTGCCAAAATAAAAGTATCGTTTTCAAACTTAAAGAGATTTCTTTTGTGACTAAGTTAAGTAATCATGTTAAATAAGCTTAGTCTAGTGAAGACAATCACATGACAAACGGAACTGCAGCATGACATCTGATTTCTATCTAATAACTCATGTTGGAGTCTATTTACTTAAAGATAAAATCACATGACAGACGGAACTTAAGCACTTCAACATACCATTAGATTGGTATTTGAGAACACAGGTTGGAGTCTTCTTGAGTTAAGACACAATCATATCCAAACGGAATCACAACGTGTCACTTGATTGCTATCTGATAACTCACACTGGAATCTATTTATGTAAATACACATTCATATGGCAAACTGAATTGCAACATATCATTTGATTTGTATCTGAGAACTCACTGAGTGAAGATACATTCTCACGACAAATAGAACCTCAGCATATTATTTGATTCTTATCTGATAACTCAATTTGAAGTCTACTCGAATTAAAACACAATCACATGAAAAACAGGACTGCAACATGCCACCTGATTGCTATCTGAGAACTCACCTTGGAGCCTACTAGCGTAAAGACAAAATCACATGCAAAAGGGAATTGGTGCATATCACCTGATGAATATCTGATAATTCCCGTTGGAATCTATTTACGTGAAGACACAATCACATGACAATCAGAATCTCAACAAATCATTTGATTGATATCTGATAATTAAGGTTGGAGTTTACATGAGTCAAGAGACAATCACATACCAAATGGAATTGCAACATGTCACCTGATTCCTATGTGATAACTCACATTGGACTATACTTACGTGAAGACACATTTACAAGATAAACGGAACAGCAAGATGTCATTTGATGGAAATCTAATAACTCACTTTGAAGTTTAATTACGTAAATGCGCAATCACATGGAGATATGCCATCTGTTTTCTATTTGATAAATCAGTTTGCGATCTATTCACACGAAGACACAATCACATACCAAACGATTTGTGATTTCATGTTGTCTTTGGTTATATGGCAAAATAGAGCTTTTGTTCTTCCTACAAAATGAGTTTGATGCGAGATTTAAGCTGTTGCTTGTATTTAACGTGCCAAGATATTCAAGACAGTTGACTATCAAGAACTGTATCAAGATAATTTGACAAATGTCTCGCACACTCTTTTATGAGTATTTTAAATTGAATTTTATTCTTTGTGCAAAGATTACAGATAAGGATTGTTAAAATAAACAGATAATAACATAAGCTCAATATTAAAAGAATTTTATTAAAATATGTAGGTTTTATTTCTAAATTTGTATATATGAAATAAAAATATTTTTCAATGAAGAAACTCTTTTACCAAAATATATATAAAACAGAAAAATATTTTTTTATCAAAAAATCCAATTTTAAGGATTTCTAGTCATTTCTTATTATTTTCTGCACCTCACTCTTTTACAATTTTTCTTTTGACATCCAGATTTTTGATAAAAAACTTGTTTTCCTTTTTACTAACTTGTTTAAGTAGTCATTTATAGTTAAAATTTCCTAGAATTTAATTTTTATTCATTATGATATTCATTGTAGGGTAAGTAAAAAAGGAAAAAAAGTCCTTTGCGGAAACTGAATATGTATGAAACCTTTAATACCAATTCATAAGGCTTTCTTTAAATTTTTAAGCATATTTTATGCAGTCATAATTTTTTCGAAAAGATTATTTTCTATGAATAATCTAGATTTTCTATATATATTTATCTTTATAATTTTTATGCATATTATTTATTCAATATAATTTCTATTTAATATTCTACTAAAATATTATTTATTCTACTTCGGAATTGCAATATTCTTGTTCCAAAGATAAATATTTTAATTCTCTATTTCTTATAATACTCTAAATTTCTTACTTTTAATCAATTTTTATGAAAAATATAGATGTCATATCAAAACCGGAAAATTCTGATATTCCAACAAATGTACTCTCAGTAAGCTGAAATTTTAATTATTTTAATAATAAATTTTATCTTTTAGAGAATGTGGGAAAATTCTTTCTCGTGATTTCATCGTTTTAATTTCCTTTTAATTTTGCATGATTTTCGATTAAAAAGGTTTTTCTAGTCACAAATAAAGATGTATCTTAGCACTTTTATCTTTATTATTTTTAATTTTTTAATTTTGATTCATAATAATAATAATAATTAAATATAAAAATTAATATCTCTCAAATGATATGAATTCTAGAAAATCAATCTGGAATTTGTGAAGTATTTTTTGATATATATTAATCGACAATTATTAGCTCTAACATTTTGGAGCATTTTTCCTGCAATCAGGATTTAAAAATTCATTAAAATGTCTGAGTTCCAATCAATGAAGAAACGAGGGAAAAAATTTTGCAAAATGCAAACTCTATCAACAAAAAATATGGGATGTTAAGTAAAATCGTTTAATAAAAACATTAGTATATAAGATGAATTACTAAAATGCGGTTAAAGGTTTACGATTACCAGTTTTACTTAGCAATAATTAGTCTAGTATTGCACATAAGATGAATTTAACGAATTCACAATAATTTTTTTTCCCTAGAAGAAGTAAATATACATATTTATTTCTTGTTTATATATGAAAATTGAAATAAGCATTTTACCACAACGCATACAGTTGCAATTCAGAAGCATGATTCAACATGTATAAATTTATCTGATAATGAATGTCCAGTGAAACGAGATTTCATATTAGGTGGAACATATTATCGATGGGAATCCGCTACAATAAAATCCCTTTTACGAAAATTCACCACACTCATCTATGTGAAAACATTCGTGAATAATTCATTCTTCATATCAAATATAATGCATCTGTCATGATGGGAGTTAACGCAGGTAGCATAAGTGTTGCACAATATTGTGAGATATTGTATTATATTATTATAAAATATTTTAATTATACAATTTTATGAATATTGTTTAATATTCTGAAAACATTGTACAATAGATGGGTGCTACTTAGGAATAGATCGATAAAAAATAAATTCAAATAAATAATAATAAAAGGTATTTTACTGTATTTATTGAGGCTTTATTACATACATTGTATATACAAGATATTGAGCTTCAGTTCTTATAGTTATTTTATACAATCAACAATGTAAAAAGTAATTGAGAATTTGCTTATAGTGTATGGGTAACGAATTAATGTTGAGCATGAAGCCAATGGAAAAACAATTAATATTAAGAACTTGATATATGAAAGAAAAGGCTGTACTTTCTTATCTAGCGTCCATCTTATTGACAATACTGATACGTAATTCGTAAGTAAAAATATATATCTATACATTCAAAATAATCAGCAAAACCAAAACAAAAAAAAGTCAGAAACACTGATCCAGTTTCACCGAATTTTATTTTATATGACAGCCATGATCCTCAGTATGCCTTTGAGGATAGTTGGTGAGGACCGAACGCGCAACGTTGGGGTTTGTAACCGAGTATTCCTGATCCAGAATCACCAGTGGTATTATTCTCGACATAGATGACATTGTGACCACCACATATCTATACGTGCGCCAGCCACCCACACGCCAGGAGTCTTCATCTGGCGGGGTTCGAACTCGAAATTCAAGGGACGCGAATCAAACGCCCTACTAGCAAGGCATCCAGGCCCTCCGGTAAACTGTGCTACGACAAACAGTTCAATCGACGGATCGCGAACATCATTTTGCCTTCTGTAATAATTGCCTGCTGATGCAGTTGGCGATTTTGTAACAAAAGCATTTCGTTGTACATGACGTGCGTTTACAGCACAAGTGGCCTCCCTCATTGTCAAACAATTGTTACGAAAGAGAATATTAGCTAGAGATATTTGGCGATTGTTTTTTAGGATTAATGTCTATTATGCGGTTAATAAGTAAATAATTGTACATTAAATTAGTATTTTGGAATTTTTTCCGGCCGATTGAAACTAAAATTTGACACCGAATTACAATTGTAGTTACACGATCACATACCCAATTACATTTCAATTATTATGTTTCTGAATTATTGCACTCACATGGATGTAAAAGCACGGACGGATAGACAGACGGTTTTGATTCAAATTTGATACAGATCTGATGCATTTTAAAGGCTAAAACTGCTTACCAAATTTTATTTATCTAGCTCTTTACATTTCCATTTATCGTGCTCTTATATACTTGTAGTGAGTGTATTTTTCTCAAAATTTTACAGATATCTACAAATTTAGTATAAAGACCATACAACAAATTTTATCTTCCTAGCTCAAAGCGTTTTTGAGTTATCTTACCCACAAACAGACAAACATAATTTCAAAGATGTGTTTATTCTGACTCAAAAATGTATGAAAGGTGGAAATTTGTCCAAAATTCGACACTTTCTGAGGAGTTTGAATTTTTTGTATACTTCGTATACCAGAAAGTAATTAATGCTACCAATCTGTTGGGACATCAGATCATCGTCATTGTCGTGTAAGGAAATATTAATTTGCATAATAATAAGATTATCATGTTTGGAGAATCATCTGAGGATAAATATTTCTTGCAACTTCAGATGTTGAATATCTTTTTCATGTCTAAGGAATATAAAGTAATCGAAAATGAAATTTATAATTTGTTCTCTGTATTAAAATGCTGAAAATTATTGCTCTAATTACTAAGGTATGTTTTTCCTAGATATCTGAATATATTTTGCTTGCAGACTACTTAACTACAACGTGTTATTTGTCATCTGATTTTTTTTGAACAGAAGGTTGCTTATGTTATATTTATATATTTGCAAAATAGCGCTGAAAACTTTTATATTCGAGGAAAAGAAAATATTGGGAAAAACGTAATTATCCAAAAGTGCAGAAATATAAAAATCATAAAAAAAGATGAATTTGAATACACACGAAGAATTATTGCGGACATTTTGACTAACCTTATGGGAACTATGCATGCACTAATAGGTATAATAGAACTGAAAAAACTTGTTGTGCTTTTGAAAAATGAAGTAATTAACTTAAATTTTTCAAAAACTAGACTTGCAAAATGAGTTATATGGAAAACATAGGCGATATCGATTTTTCTCTTTAGGAAAGATTTAAGAGCAATCGATACAAGACATCATTTACTTTTGGTATTTCCCTACTTTTTATTTAGAAGATGTACTTATTTTCAAAGTTTAGTGCCGTTTAAAATCATTTGAGAATCTATCGAATTTTTTACATGTTTAGTCTTTCTAATTTCTATTCAATTACGACATAATGTCTTTGAAAAACATCTTTTCAATTTATATGCTTTGAAATATGAGAAATTTGACAAATTTGAAGTCAAGTTAAGCAGTTAAATTAAGCAAAATATTTCTGTGTTCACATCTAACAGCAGAAATAAAAATACATAAATCAGTTTAAAAAATGAAGATAGTAAAAACATTCCTTCATAAAATTATTAATAACAAATTGCTTTTGGTGGAATTGTAGTTCGTACACTATATTAAAGTACTAATTTAGTCGAGCCAACTAGATTTGATAGATTCTATCTTATTTTCTTACAACAAAAGAGATACTTTTATTATAAACAGAGGGTATTCTCATCGGTTAACATAAGAATAGATTTTAATTAATTGATTAATTGACATTTATCAGAAATTAGAAACAGTATATTTGACATTTCTCTCAAAACTATTGAGGATGGGTGGAAAAATAGGCAACTGTCTAAGTTCTAGGCTATTTGATGGGACCTGAGACCTCCAGATTGCAATATTTTCCGGTTAATTGAATTTTATACATCGCTTTTTATATCTTTTCAAAAGAATATAAACCTTTTCTTAAATGATTTTCAACTCTAGACTCCTTTTATGGAGATTGGCATGATTCTTTTATGTCCTGGAACCATCAATTTAATCGCCAATTTTTAGATCCAAGAAATACTTTTTTAAATTGACCGTCAAAGACAACTGTCATTGGCATGGTATCCATTTATTATTCATTTACAATATTTATTTTCAGCGATGAGACGAATAGTGCAGGAGAGCAAAATTATAGATTCGTAAAAAATATACAAACAATCTATATATTTAGATGTTTGCCTTCCTTAACATAAGAGAATGTAAAAATAATCATATGCGTAATGTGGGTCTATTCATTGCGTTATAGGAAAATACGCTTTAGGAGATTGAGTTATCGAAAATTCGTTGCAATCTAAAACTTATTTTCAAATCGAAAGAAAGCAATTCCTATAGATAGCGAACTTTTTAGTACCGTTGTATGAATGATTAGTTATAACCAGAGGGAGTGATCACCCCAAAACTTTCCCATATATTCTATAATAAACTTGTTATGCCAAAGAACGCCTTAAATGGCACTGGCGTACAGTAGTTACGAAATATTAACTTTTGCCGTGAATATATCGTGTGATCCTTGGTGAATTATTTGGCGATTAATCCATGGAATGCGATTAATAGTATCCGAAAATAGAATTTGTGTTTCAGATTCGTTTTTCCCACCAATTGCATATATATATATATATTCCAATTTATTGTTTTGTATTTTTCTTTTCTGTTAAAATGGTATATCTCTTAGGCCTAATTTCAGGGGATTTTCGGGTCACGAGGAATCGATATTAGACTGTTTAGTCTGCATTCCTTTACAGAAAAAATCCCTTTTTTTTTTAATCCCTGCCTGAGAAGGAGCCTTGAGAAATCCTTCAGGCCGGAATATTTTTTTATTTGGTTTAATTTTAATTTTTTCCTACTAATTTGATTTTTATTACTATATATATCTATATGTATTTGTAGTCACAAATATAGGAGTCAGAAAATATGTAGCCACAAAATTCAACATTAAATTTGATATATTCAAATCATTACGAGGTTGTTATATACGATTTTGAGTTATTGAGTTTACATGTTTTAGATAGACAGGCAACCCCTAACTGGATTTGGTTCAGAATTCGACGACTACACTGTGTATAATAAACATATTTACGGAATTTTATTTACCTAGCTTACTTCACTTTGTAGTTGTTACCTTAAATTATTTTCGAACAGCCGGACTTTCTGTAAAAGAATTTTGCACAAAATCTGACAGAAATCTACAAATTTGGTGTAAAGATCATTTGCCAAATTTCAACCGTCTAGACCAAAGAGGTTTTGAGTTTTCATTGTCACAGGCAAACAGACAGACGGACGGACATTTGCTAAAACTGTGTTTTTAGAACTCAGGGAGGTCTAAAACGTGGAGATTTGTCAAAATCTGAAGTTCGCAGTTTCTGAAGATTACTATATTTTCTCTATATTTCGCATACGAGAAAGTAAAAAGGTTTATCAAGAATATTTTAATGTTTTTTAATCATTAATCATTACGCTCGAGCGTCATAAGGGCCTCGAATTATCACTTGTAAGCTGAAATTATATAATTCACAGATCTTGTAATTCGATATAAAATTACTCTTTATCCGCAAATATTTCAATTTTTCAATAGATTCTTAATTCAATGAATAGGACAGGGCATAGGAACAAACGATGTTGCCTCATTAAACAATAAAAAACCATCAAAATATCCATGGGAATAACTACATTTTTGGTTATGCTTGTTTACAAAATTCAAAATTAAATTATTCATTTTTATAGTAAATCCAAGTTTTATTATCAAATAATTGTTATGATACACAAATATTAAACTATGCATGCACATAATTATATTCAGTTGTTTCTATTATAAAACCAAGATTTTCTTTTTGTAAACAGTTGAAATTAAATATGATGAGTAAATAAAATATATTTGCATGCATCTCAGTTCAATGTTTCCTAACGTAATCAAATAAACGACACACAAATAATTAGAAAGTAAACAGATTATAAAATGTAAAGAAAAAATATTTTGAGATTGCTTGAAACCGAATAATATTAGACAAACACGCAACAAGTTCAAATAATTTAATTATTATTATTTCCATTCCAAACAATTCCCAGCTAACAATTTCCAGGGAATTGTAAGGAAAATATTTTCTTGAAAATAATCAGCCTTCTCAGAAAATGTACAACACAAAGAATTATTCGGGGAAAACAACAATTAAGACAAACGGTGTGAAACAGAGAGAAATAATTAAAACAAATATTTTCGATATTCACTTTTCAAAATAATAAAGGGAAATTTTTTTTTCTTCAATTGAATCAATTTAATAGAAATAATTCATGAACGACAATGGGTAGAATATGTGGTATGAAATGTATACAAATAGTAATTAATTTTGAAGCAATGGAAATGTATTTTTCAATTTTAAAATGAGTGTTATCAAGAAGGAAAAAAAATGTAAAAAATATATTTTACTAATGACTTTTTTTTTTTTTTGCTTCTTCGTTCATCAATGAGTTATAAGAGCTTACTGCTCTATATTAAAATCCTTAAAGATATATTTTATAAAAGAAAAGACATTATAAAGATATTATTTTACAAACGAAAAGATATTATACAGATATTATTTTATAAAAGAAAAGCTATTATAAATATATTATTTTATGAAAGAATAGATATTATAAATATAGTATTTTATCAGAGAAGCTTGCCTTTTATTAAAAAAAATCCGTTAATCTACTTTTAAATTAATTAAGTACTTACATGTAGAATACTGGAAAATTTGGTATATTTCTGCCAAATTCAAATGTTGAGATCATTCCTGTAAAGATCATTGAATCAAGTCAATATGGTCTGTTTCCTATCAAAAAGTTTCAACTGTGGTCATAAATAACTGATTGAAATAAAGAGCCCATTGATATAAGTTTCCATACAATATTTTAAGCTATATTTTATAACATTTAATAATTTATGGATGCATTGTTCATTTATTTGATTTTATGGTTTCCTGAAAATTAAATTTTTTTAAGAGATATATTTTTCTACTTACTTAGTATAAATTTTAATAAATAATAAATTTGAATATAATTCATTCTTGAAGTTAAAGGGGAATTCAGTATTTTAATGTATTAGCAGAATTTTTCACCAGTCAAGATATCATTTATAGGAGAATATATTTTTTCGTTGGAAACAATTGTTTCACCTAACTAAATATTAAAAATTCCTTTTATAAATGCGATATGAAACAAACGCCAAAGTATTTAGCTTAATGTGACAGAAGAGTTTTTCTATAATTAACAAGGCATTTAAGCTGGAGTTTATATATATTTATATATATACATTGGTGTGCAAAACTTAAGCAACAGGTATGTTTTTTGCCATAACTTCACGAGAAATCATCTGAGAGACATAAAATTCAGAAATGAGATACAGCATTTTATTCTGAAAGAATGACGAAAGCATAGTTGCGCAGAAATGAATACAATGCATACAGTATGGAATCAAACAAAAAAAGGCTTTATTGAACTCATAGTATTGTTACACATGATTGTCTGTCCAAGAGGAATAACAGCAAGCAGATGTTCCTTAGTATGGGATATGCCCTCCCCTTACTGCAATGGTTGCTTCGCACCGTCTCCCCATACTCAGCACCAGATTGTCCAACAGTTCTTGAGGTAAGAGTGCCCATTCCTCAATCAGCATCTGTTTAAGTTGTCGGGTGTTCCCAGGAGGATGTAATCGTGCCGCAAGGCGTCTCCCCAAAGTATCCCACACATGTTCTATCGGATTTAAATCAGGGGAGCACGCCGGCCAATCCATTCGTGTGACATCTTCACTTTCCAGCAGCTCCTCAACAGCATGAGTCCTGTGTGGCCGTGCATTGTCATCCATAAAAACGAAGTCTGATCCAATGGCAACTCGGAACAGACGCACATGAGGAAGGATCACCTCCTGACAATAGCGATCTCCAGTTACAGAACCTCTGTCGAAAACGTGGAGCTCAGTCCGCCCGTTCATCATAATGCCTCCCCAGACGGCAACTCCAGGACCACCGAAACGGTCTCTTTCCGTGATGTTACTGGGATGAAACCGTGTCCCGACCTCTCTCCAAATCAACTGGCGTTGGGAATCGCTTGTAACATCATATTTTTTAATAATTCATATTTTTTTTTCTGATTTGATGTCTAAAACTACTTTAATACTTAAATACTATCCACATTGAGATGCTTATCCTAATACGGAATTATAATTTGATTAAAGAACGATATTGTCTGCAAAGTGATAGCAGCTAGTTTTAAGGAAATATCATATCAGACCTTATTATTTGATAAGAAAGCTTTAATCACGTGTTATAAAAAATGAGGTAATATTTCCAATAAACTTTGTTTGAGTCATTGTATTATTGTTGTCTTATGTGGATAATGTGGATGCACTGACTTTCTTAAATGTTATTGCAATCCATTACGGAAGAGATGGAGAGGATTCTAAAAGAGATAGACGAGCATGTGCACAGCTGTGTTTACAGTATAATTCAGACATATAGTGTGAATGAAATTTATCTAAAACAAAACTATAAAACTAGTTAATTAAGAATAACTAAATTAAAAAACGTATTATAGTTCTGATGAAAATATCAACTAAAGCAAGAGTTTCCAAGCAAAGAAATGGATTTTTTTTTTTTTACAAAACAAAACAACAGACCAAAAAAGTATAATTGATTAAAATGAAAAAATTCTTTAATGTGTGTCTTGAAGATTTTAAGTCTACATCACATGTTTGCAAATTGTTGATAGAAATATATATTTTTAAGATTTTATTTATTTATTTAAATAAAAAAAATTGCAGATACTGGCCCTATTTATAAAATGCATTAATCAAAAGCCCACAAGGAACACCAAGCAAATCAAAACACACATTAAAAAGAAATAGCAAAAAAGAAAGAATTATAAAGTTCTAAAACATATATAGATAAGCATTCAAACAACTAGCCAAGGTCAAAAAGTAAAACGCTCACAAGGACAACAACAATACAAAAACATAAGTGCAGATAAATATCACAATAGATTTAGTAAAAAATAATTTGTAGTCAAGAATTTTAAAAAATAAAGTCAATAAAAAAGAAATACGGTCAAGTAGATAAAAGTTGAGAACAAATCGCTTTAAAAAAATTCTTTTAGTCATATCATGAATGTTAATCCCCCTTAAATCTTATAAATGTCTTATAAAAGTTATACAAAATGAACCTTTTAATATAATGAAATTTAGAATAAGCCTTTGGAAAAGTACTCTGGGTCTTTAGAGATTTTTCAGGCACGTGCTTACAGCAATTCAAAGTTTGAAATGAACCCTAGAATATACTAAACATATATTATGTATAATAAAAGTTGGGAATAAATTTTTTTGAGAAGTTAATTTTTAATTAAAATATGATTAATCCATTTTAACCTTTAATATTCGGCTGCTTATTTGTAATATAAAGCAAAATAATTTGACATTTTACTCTCCATCTGGACAAATAAAGCATATACGACTTTATCAGGAATATTCGACTATATTATTTAACATCATTGTTATCAAAATGTTTCATCGACTTTTTCTTTTAATTTCACACCACTCATTCTTTTAAGTTCAAAGAGTCAAAAAGGATTTCACCGAAATGATAAGGCTTCGCTTGATGATAATGAGAGTAAATATTTATTTTTCTACATTTCAACCGACTATTTCATGTCAAAAATTTAGATACAAAGATTGGAGATCAAAAGAATAATCAAGATAAATTTTATATTCAATGAAGACTAAAAATCCAAAGAAGATATAATATCAAGAATTTTGGTTCAAAGTTTCAGTCTAGACGATATTTGCTTTATTGGTATTTCCCAATGAATCTATAAATAAAAAAAAAACGGAAGGGTTAAAAGAAAATATTTCGTTTCAGAATAGTTACTGTCGAGAAATTGCAAAGAACAGCGATGTTTTGAAATGATAAATTACATAAAATAATTTGAAAGAAAACAGTCAGTCATTTTCTTCAACCTTGAACTTTGCAAACATTGTGATTGTAATAAATCATAACACGATAAACTTGACATGAAAAGTGTGTCTGAGTTATTTATTTTAAGTAATGTTCTTTTGAAAAAAACTTTAGAAATGAAAGTTAAGAAAGGAAAAAGGAAAGAAAAGAAAAAGGCAAATCTTAACGTAAATGTACTGAAAAAACAAAAATGCTGAAACTAAATCTTTCTGTCATATGACAAATTTATTTAGACGTTTGGATGAATTATGTTTGCTTCAGGATTAAAAGCTGTTTGTTCCAAAAATTATTTTAGTGTAAATCATACGAATCTGATAAATGAGGCGTCAAAGTTGTTTGATTAAAATGGAGAAAAAAAATTGTATTCACGATGGAGTTTTTCGTGATCTTCATATCTGGGGTAAAAAGTAATCTGTCATTTACAGATTAAAGTGTTAATCAAAAAGAGTTTTAAAAATGATTTGCTGAACTTTTCAATGTTTTGGTGATTATATGCTGTATATTTTTATTTGGCAAAATTACAAACATAGTTATAAAAGAAAATGTATGCATTCGTGAACTATTGTCTGCTGTCTGTCTAGAGCAGAGCTGCCGGTTCGTTGATATCATTAGTTATTGTAGAGTGCAGGATGACCTTGAAATGTCTTTTTCAGAATTATTGGGAGTTAGATTAATATTTCATAAATAAAAACCTTGCATGTATGGCAATACACACTTTTGATTACAAAATTGCCAACCAGTTCCTAAAACAAAAAAACCATATCAAACATTTTTGTAAAAATAACAACAATAATGCACAAACTATGTTATGGCTCTTTTTAGTTGAAGACTGTAAACAAATAAAAAAAAATATTTCATTCGAATTCTGATTACCATCATTGTGATCGTCGCAGAAATAAAAGCATAAACAAAATCAAAACCTACATCGAAAGGGTGAGTTCGATTCATGCAAAAACTGCCACAGTGTCCTCCCCTAGTTTATGACGGCAACCTAGTACAGGAATTTTCCAACAAAAACTCATAAAACTTTGCTGAACGAGGGAACTCCATTTAGGGAGATTACGAAAACACGTGACTTTTCACGTGGTTTGGAACGAGCATCATTTTAGCTCTCTGCGGCATCTTCGACTCAGTTTCGCTTTTTCATTCTTTATATTTTGTTCTTCGTCGTGGTTTTGTGAAAGCTTGTAGGTGCGTGCTACATTTATTCTTATTTTCTGTGCAGAACTGGAAACTTGTATTTTTTCTTTTATATATTTATTTTTTGTGTATATGGAGGGAAGAACTCGGCAAAGAGAGGGAATGATATAATTTTCTTAGGCCATTACGATTTTTCTTTTCTGATTGTTGCAAAAAAAGACATTAGAACCCAGAAAATAAGTTTTAGAAGCGATTTTAGCAAAAGGTGAAACGATTATGTTATTGTAAGTCATAATACAGCAATTATAAGATTACTTAGCGTGTAGCATGCTTAATGCTAGATTATAAAACAAAGCTGAATTTTTAGAATGTTTTAATTTAAGAAAAAAA
>JAPMOR010051367.1:6242-61586 GCA_026543865.1 Argiope aurantia
TTTTCAAATCTTTAATGAATATAAATTAGATTTTAAGTCTAATTTAGATTAGATTTTAAGTCTAATCCTATAGATTTATGAAACTTCTATAAATCTATAGGATTTTCCTACAGAAAAAAAATAAAATTGTGAATAATCAACTTAAAATTTAACAACAAAAATAATTTTGAAATATGAGAAAACATTTAAATAAATCTCATTTTCAAGCCAAAGATAATTTCTAAAAACAAATAAAAAATATTTACAGATTCTAGAAAAATATCTAAATATGTAAATTATTTTGCTCTTAAATTATAATTTCAAAGTAAAACCGTTCAGAAATTGTAACAATATATAAAAGCAAATATACGTGAAACGAATTGAAGATTGAAAGCTCTTGTTTTCTTTTGAACATTATACTGTTCAATTCTTTTAATACACATCACATTCAATGGATATTTTATTTTATGCTCTGATGTGTGGAATAAGATTTCCATTCATACCTGAATTCATTTGGATTTTAGGTGTTAGAATTCCAGACAAATTATTCGAGGAAGCTTTGATGGAATGAATTTTGCCTCGTCGTAAAGCAATTCCAATTCCGTTGTATACCTGAAACGACTTCTAAGCCGATTAGTAAAATATATCTACCTATTCCCAAATAAGTTACCTACTGAAATGCTATCTAATATCTAAATCCTTTTTGATGCAATGTTTTTAGTGTTTATGAATTGAGAGGTAATTTGCAAAGTATTAAAATTAAATCTCTCTAATTCAAGAGAGCTATTTGAATTGGAAAGTGAGTTAATGGCCGATTAATTTGATTTTCCATTATATCAACGAAGTTGTAGTTGAATTTCGAAGAAAAATGAAGCGCTGCCATAGATGCTTGATTCCTAAAACAGTCTAAAGTTGAATTACTTAATGCCCATATTTGAGTTTTGGTCAAATGAAAAGGAAAACAAATGTAGTTTTATATTTTATTTGTTAAATTAATTTGGAAATTCAAATTTTTATAATAGAAATGTTGGAGCAATTCTTATCTTGTTTTTAATTATCATTTCAAAAATTTGAAAATTTAGAGATATAACCAAAAATTATGAAAGATTTTCTTTTTACATTATAAAAAATTACCGTCAATATTGTATTAAACAAAATTGCATTTTATTATATTTATTTATGCAATGAAAGATAGTATTTACGAATTACAAATTAATATACGAGATACATAAAAATCAGAATGTTATTCTACGAAACAGAATTTCAATTTTTTTGAATATTTTCAGTTTTTTTATTTATATAATTCTTATTCCAAAAGTTTGAAAATTTGTAATTATATCCAAAAATATATCAGATTTTCTCTTAAATTATAACCAATTTTTAAACGGGCATTTAAGTATTAGACAAAATTCCATTGAAATGTCTGACAGAAATTTGAACTGTGGCGTTGTGCCTAAGATAATTATTAGAATAATTTTTTTTCAGTTGTTATCCCAAAATGGTGGTGGAAAATATGGTTCATACACAAATTATGACGAATCATAGTTTTTTTTAAAACAAAAATCATTAAAAATTAGCACAAAAACTAATGGAATACCAAAATATTTCGCCCCATAATGCTGAGATGATTAGAAATAATATGCAAACAGATTGCAATGTTCTAAACGCATAATAAATTAAAATATTAATTGAAAATTCATCCAAGATACTTTCTTACTAGTGATTAATATTTCCTCAATGCCAGATATTCATTATTGAAATAAATTTTTCAATAGTTACAGTTTATTTATGGTGGATAGTATTTCTTTTTTTTGTAGACCAAATTAAAAAATGAATCAGTTTAATACAGAATGAAAATATACATAAAAAATGTAATTAATTAGAATGAAAAGATGAGACAAATTCTAGTTAAAAGTTTTTTATTATTGATAATGGGTTTAAGAGTTGCTATATGGACAGAATTATGTTTTAAAAATTGATGATTTCTACTGAGAACGATGAAAAACATTATTTCATAATAATCGCTCGTTTCACTATAAAGCCTATGCATTAGTTTAAAGAGCTTTATCTACTTCTTCGCTATCGCTGCTTTGACTGCCGGCTATGGTTACAAAATCATTCTGCTTTTCATTCTTCATTTCCGAATGGCAGTTTTTTTTAATTAGTCCTTTGGCTTCTCAATCGTTCACATCAGAAAATCCATCACATTTCTTCTAATTGCTTTTCAAATTTACACGATTCTTTGGTTTTCATTTTCAATATAATAATCGATTTTCAATATATAATAATCAATAATAATCGAGGCTCTGTAAAGTCCTGTATTTGGATAGAGATTTAGAGTTGGAAAAATTAAATGAATATTAAAAAATATAATACTTATACTGTCAGACATGAAAACCTTCAGCTCTTTTCCGCATGCGCAGGAGGAGATGATTTAAATGAAGTTAAGCTTTAATAGCGGAGGGGGTGGACTGGAAGATGGAGAATTGATTATTAGCAGTAAAGTCGTAACCTTGGATGATCTATGAAATTGAATTAGCCATATCAACAATAAATATGTTAATTTAAAATTTAAATAATATAGTACTAATAAAAATGGAAAGCAGATGTAGAAGAATTGAAAGAAAATACATGTAAAAAGAGGACGAATTTTTAATCAAGAAATCGAAAATAAGCTAATCTAATTCACTCTGTATCACTCCTTTGTGATGTAAAATCGTGCAAAAGTGTTAGACTAGGGTTTTCTGCAACGAATAGTATGTAAAATCGTCTTCTGTATACTAATGTTTGGTAAAATACAACTAATATAATATTGGCACGAAAATAATATATAAAATAAATAATAAATATAACTTGCATCTGATGAATACAGTTATTTTGAAATTAATAACTAGAATTTTTCTTTTCCTCTCTTATTTAATTTTATCATTTCAATCCCAACAGATAGTTTATATCAATCTATAATTTCTCTTAATTATGAAATTCTACTTTTTTTGAGGTTCATTCTTAAATTTAAGCACTTTTTTTATATCTGAGAATGCTTATTATGCCAGCCAACATTTTACTGATCGATCCAAATTTAATGAACCTTACTAGATGAAAAATTCAGATTTTTAATTATGACTTAATTTGATGTCGTCGTGTTATCCACTTCGGAGAAAATATTTCATATTTTTAATTTAATGAATTCTCGGAAAATTTAAATGGTTGTCGTTATTCTAAAATTAAAAAGTGGCGTAATTACATTAAAAAATTTTTAATTTTGCAATTTTGAAAAAAAAAATTGATGAAAATCTATAGTTAGAGGCTAAACCTGTATATAAAATTTTATCTACTGAACTCTTTTTGCCTTTTGGAGGTATCGAGTGCTCTTGCAAAGGGTTAGACAGACTGAGAGACTTCTTGTAAATATATTTAAGTCTATAAAAAGAAATTCACCAGTCTATCTCAAAACATTTTTTAATTTGTTTTTACAGACAGATAGACTGACTGATAGACAGACAGATATAATCACAAAAAATGTGGTTTTCGAATTCAAGTGTGTTTGAAATAAATCAAAATCCCGAGTTCAGATTTCTAGAGGATTACAATACTTTCTCAATATTTCATATATGAGAAAGTGTATAGGGTTTGGAGGTTAAATAAAATTTTAATTATTAACTTATTTGGAGGTAAGTAGATACATTTTTCTAAACAGATCAGAAGTCATTTCAAGCTTGTCATCGGATTCGAAGAGGCTTTGTGACAGGGAACAATTAATTCTATGAAAGTCCCTTCAAATAAATTGTCCTCAGTTGTTTGGAGCATCTAATCTAAATGTAAAATCTAAAGGGGTTTGGATTTGAATGTAAATATTTCCTTTTCACGTAAGGGTATGCTGTGAAATTACACATTGGATGTGTGGTGCACTGCAAGAATTAAAGCATTGAAATGTTTTTGAAAAGAAGACAAGCATTTTCAATCCACAACTTTATTTCTTATATATATTGTGCTTTCTGATTTTGTCAAAATTTCTATTACTTTTTTTTTAAATAAACTTTTATGATGGAGGAAAAAAATTTTCGAAATTTTTTTGCCCACCCTACTTGAGAAGTCTTTATCCATTTTTCTGAAAGTTTCTCAACTGCAACTTCATACATTATCTTCGAATGTTTTATTTTGAAACCCAGGCCAGTACAACTTAGAATCGAAGTTACATGTTTGCTCAGTGAGACAAAGAAACGCCTTAATATGCAAAAAGCCAGTAGGTGCTTTGTTGCAAACAAATAACAAGTAAACAAATTTCATTCCTATTACTGATGTCAAAAATATTGAAGTTACTAATATTAAAATATTAAAATTACCAACATCAAAATTACCAATATCAAAATTACTGATATCAAAAATATTAAAGTTACTGATATTAAAATATTAAAATTACCGATATACAAATTTCAAAATTATTGATATGAAAAACATCAAAATTACTGATATAAATATATCAAAACTATTGATATAAAAATATCAAAATTACTGATATCAAAAATATTAAAGTTACTGATATTAAAATATTAAAATTACCGATATACAAATTTCAAAATTATTGATATGAAAAACATCAACATTACTGATATAAATATATCAAAATTACTGATATCATATATTATAACATATGTAACGTGTCGTTCCACTGAAGGTAATGAATTAGTAAATTTGTAACTTGATTTCTGTATAGATGCATGCATGCATTACAAAATCTTTAGTTAACGACTTTCTTCTACCATGCCGATAAAAAGTAGCGAAGGCTGTTTCGCGTATTCAGTGGCAATAGAACCTCCCCAACAAATAACCACTCTAAAGTCCTTTCCTTCCAGGCAAAAGCTCCGATAAAATTTTCTACATCACTTTTTTTCGTGAATTCGCTTTCACTTCATTTCACGCACATCTACCCTATTCAAAGAACGTGCGACCAAAAGGTATGAATGTTCGTAAAAGAAGGAGTGAAATCTAGACGGCAAAAATTGAAAAATCTAGGAAATTCTAAAAATGTAAAATCTTATCCATAGAAGAATATATCACAAAACAGCTACTTTCTTTCTAACTAAGAAAACCTCAAATATTTTTAATGCTTTTAATTGAATAAAAGTAATTCTGAACAACATTTATTATTCAATAAGAATGTTATATCGCTTTACAGGAAGTGAGAACCCTTAATTTTCATAATTTCTAATTTCATAATTAAGTATTTATTTAAAGAAAAAAATAATTGGTTTTTCTTGAAGAAATAAAACCTTCTTCGTCACCTACGACATTCTTAGATTTGAATTTTTCATTTGCGGATGTGTATTGCGCTTGTTGAATTTTTATTAAAAAAAACGGAATTGGTAAATTTCTTCTTTATCAAAAGAAGAACGCTTTTTCTTAACACACCGTAAAAAATAATGAATTTCATTGTTTAGCTCCAGTGCAATTTTCTTCCATGATCATTTGCTCTTTTTCTGAAAACTGTTTTTTTATACATTGAAAGTGAAATCTTTAGCTATATAGTTCTGTAAAAAATGTAAAAGTGTTTTAAAAGTTAAAACTTTTAAGTGTTTTTTTTCATATAAAGAGTGGAATTCTTTTGAAATCAATGAATTAAAGTACTTAATTCTTTCAAAACTGATATTTAGGAATAAAATGCATTGATTTCAGTAAGTTCGTCTGTTAGTCTTGAAAGAATTAAGGTAGTTTTAACTACTATTTAAAACAGTCGAAATAATTAAAACTATATTTGTTAAATTGACGTTTCTTTATGTTTGTTACATTTTCTTAGATTTGTCGTTTATCCATGCAAATTCATTTTGCTTTTTGAAAGTTGACGTTTTTCTTTCTTTCTTTGCGTTTGAAAGAGGGTTCAGTGACGCTATTGTCATTACAGGTGGTATTTAAATTTCCTCAAGACACCTTTCATTTCTGCAGGTTTCTAATTAGATCAAACTGTTGATAAGGAGCATTGCAAAGTTTGAGAAATTACATGATCTGTACAATGAAAGTTAGGAAAGTTCAGATACTCCAGTATTTTTAGCCTACATTATCAATAATGAAATAAACGATTGTTTAGTATCTACACGATAAGTTTTCATACATATTTCAATTGCTTTTTTTATATACTTGTTTAATAAAAAAAATAAATGTCTCTTTGTCTGTACCTTTATATCCATTTTGAAATATAGAGAAAGTATTTCCGAATTTTTAGTCATTTAATAAATTTAATCAAGGATAAAATAGTCGAATTCATTTGCATATAAAAAGCTGCGTAAGATCCCGTTACCATGATTTACACATTCATATCGTAAGAAAATTGAAATAGGTTTAAGTAATATAAAAAACTTCCATGAAATAGAGAATTTCATCAAATAAGTGTTGTTTTGGGGTTGAAATTCAGTTCCAACTAAAGATATTAGTTACTTTTCAATATTTAAGATCAATTTTCAAAATTATTTAACTATGTATCTCACAAAGCTTTCCTAATATCTGGATTATATTTAATTATCATCATTTAACATAGTTATCTTGAAACTTAAAATTACGTTTTCCATTTTTTAAAATCTTTCATCACTTATTGGATTCTCGACATAAAAATGTCAGAGACACATTTTTTTTCCAGAAAATTCTTGCCGTATTTATCAACGATTATATTGTTTCGATTAAGAAACAACACCATTTATTTAATGTCACGTTCACCGTTTTTTCCCTGTTTGTAATATGAAATAGAATTTCTATTCCTTAGCTGGCAACGTTTCAGTCCTCGATTCAACTTACGTGCATACGAAAAATAAATCTTTGGAACTCTGAATTATTCGCAAAAATATTCTTACTTCGGTTTCATACTTTTTTTCTTTCGTCACCTGCCAATAAAATGCGATAATTATTACTTACATTAAGATTAAGATGTTTTTATTAAGATGTTTTTGTGTATCCCTATATTTATTTAGTTCACAGATAGATATGGTTGTGAATTTTTGAAATAAGATTAGTTGTGAGATTATATATAATATATAATTTTAATTATATATTAATAATATTGGATGTAATCATTCTTCAGTTTATTTTATGTTTATCTTTTGCAATATCTCTTATTTCAGATAAAAGAAAATCTGATACCAAATATAATTACATGAATCGTTTTTGTTTTTTCAGAGCAATTTAAAAATATTTGAATTTCCGAATTAATATCCGCAATTCTGAAGTTCGAATACGTAACGTGTTAAAAGTATTTTTTCAATTTTCCATCATTTCATTTATAAGATTGAATAAAAAATATTTAAAATGCCCTAGGCAATGAAATTTAATTCGTGTTTTGAGCTTATGAATTAGAATAGAACACGATTTTTTCTTATATTAAATCGCTACTTAACCATTTTCTTTTTCCATTTTCTCCATGAGTATAGAATGTTGATTTAGTTTGTGAAGCGAAATTAATTGAAATATTTTGTTTCGTTTTTATAATGAAAAAAATCTGAATGTTTGTTTTCAACGATTAATAATTCAGTGATAATATTTTGCTCAGTTTTCAATCGTTTGCTGATTTGTTTCAATTTTTCGTCTATTCGATCCTAACAGATGTCATACAATGAGGAGATGTCTTTTATATTTTCAACTTATAAATTGTTTTTATTAATTAAGTTCATTTTGTTGCACTTAAACGTACTACATCCTAACTAGTATTTTGGGATTCAAAAGCCCAGTGAAATTTCAGGCCTGTTTAGATAGATTCATAGGTCCAAGCACAGAGGAGTTAACAAAAGTATATAGGGGTTGGAATAGTTTTTTGACCGAAAAGTTGTGGGCTCGAGACTCGATTCCATGGAAGGCATACTTTGGTTTTCTACTAATACCTACTTAATTTGTAGAAAATCAAATGTTTTCCTCTTTCATAACACACTAATATTGAAACATTTGGAGAAAAATATTGTGTAATATTGTTTTACAGCATTGAAACATGTAACCTTTAGTGCATTTTTCAATATTAAATTCCAAAAGTGTATAATTCTGTTCCCTTCATTGTACAAAGTAGTTTTCCGATACTGAAAAGCATATTAAAAATTAACTATATCTTAGATAATGCAAAAATTTATCTTTTTTTGTAGAGAATATCTTTAAAATGATATTTGTTACTTTTCTGATTATTTTACCATTTTTGTAATTATCGTAATTAAAACTTTACATTATAATTTAGCAGTAGATTTTTTTGGTGAGCAATTGGCGTCTTATCTGCTGGACTAGACAGGCAGTTAATACTTACAATAAATTATGGTAAAGGAGTATATATTAAAAAGTGTATGTCGATATAAAGTAAGCTGTATTTCTACAACTTACTTTATATCCTACCTCTTATTACTTTATTACCTACATCTTACTTACTATAATTTTGAATAGGCATTTTATATAAATTAATTTTTTCGAATTACACAATGTAATTTGAAGTAAAAAAGAAAGCAATTTTCATTTCAAATAAAGTTTAATTTCAAATAAATTACGAAGGTTATACTGGAAAATAATCATTTTTTATTTTCTCCTACATAAAATATAGAGAGAATATTGTAATGTCAACAAATCTTAACCTGAGATTTCGAAAAATTCTTGTTTTTGAATCCAGAGTTGATGAAAATAGTAAGAGTGCATTGATTGAAGACATAAAAAGTCATTCAGAATTTTATTAAAATTATACCTATTTCGATCTTTACAATGTTAAAATCACTTATTAGAATATTAAGAAAATATCCATTAAAACATCTTCAAATATTCAATCATCTACTTTGTTAAATGAATGGTTACGATTATCTAGGCTGTTTTTAAACGCATAATAATGTAAAGGACATATCAAACAAGATTCTGACGCAAGTATATTTATCAGCATTAAGTACTGAAACCTAATATCTCGTAAGCTTAAGCTACTGTGAAGGAAGAAGTGTTTACCATATTGATAGAATACACGGCTAAGAACCATAGAGAAACTATTTAAGGCAAACATAAAATTAGAAACTTTTCGAATCGCATGTTTTTGAATCGAAAATTTTTGAAAATTTGATTGAAGAGACCAAAAAAATATTCAAAATGATCTCAAAATTAAGCCTCTTCTGATCAATAAGAAAAATGTTTAATCTAAGAGAATGAGATCTTAAGTTAGGAATTATGAGCAATAAATTCTTTCATAGTTGTAGCAGATGCGTAATGTTCATAAAAGTTGTGTGAAGTAGCTACACACTTTATGTATATGACCATTTTTAAAATAGGAAGTAAAATGTTTCACCCATTTTTAGTCTCTGCATTTCGACTTTTGCAATGTGCAGTGTCGTAAAACTGTATCTTCTATATATTTTCCTATCCCAAATTTATTTAGTAGGCAAGTGTCTGTAAAAAAAGGGCTATATATAGACGAGGTTTTTATATAGGAAACATTTATTTGGCAATTGTGATTAGTTTTAATTTCTGTGAATTTGTTCATAGTTCTATATAGTAAACAAAATGCAATGTACATTTTTTTTAGTACTATGCAGTCAAAATAAATCTACGACAGAATTCAAATTGCATAAACGTTATTTGAAACAAAAACAATTAATATAAAAAAAATGTAAGTCAATCTCTACTTCCGCAAGAATTGAACTCGTATTCTTCACCTTCAAGTGAAAAACATGAAATCCTTGCATTTTACAGATGGAGATACTCCCTGTCGATTTCATCATTACAAACTGCTAAAACTCTATTTAAAGTATTTAATTTAGTTTAATTTAATAATTAATTAATTAATATTTGAAAAAACTGTATTAACATCAAGTGTCATCCCCTACAAGTTTAAAAAAATGTATTTGAACTTGAGTGGATGTCTAAAAAGTATTTTATTAACGATTGAAAATTTGAACAAGATATATATAGGGAAAGTGCTAATAGAAAGAAATTAATAAAACTAGGAAAATATTTTGTTCAAGAAACATTTACAGTAAGATATTCATGATAAAAGTGAGACGGTTTTAAAACAATTTGTGACAGAAAACTTAAAAAAAAACAGGACACTTCTTTCAATTAATGTCATAAAAACGAGCTCTCAACTGAGTGGCTAAAAATGTTCTTAAAATAAATAAGAATTTTATTTTGATAACAAAATTTGTTAGGATTGTTCTCAGTCTCTTGTTTTTAAACGACTTTTCCTCAAGCCAAATGTTGTTTATTTACAAACATTTTAAGTTTAAATTTTACTCAAGGATTTTTAACATGCATTTTGTGGAATCATTTTTCCAGCAGTTTAGGATTTTTTTTTTGCTTTAAATGTTCCACCGAGATACAATTTCTCCCGAAATAGAAGAAAGGATTTAATAAAAACTTCTCTTCACTTTTAAAAACACCCAGAACTTTTTGAAAGAGTAAAGCATGTATATATGCATGAATTCCTTTTTATTTCATGTCATTCTCTTATGCAACATATTGAATTTTTATTTTTTCCCCTTTTAAAAGAAGAAGCTTTCATTTTCATGAAAGAGAAGTACTCTTCGAAAATATAGTTATCGTTCTTTGTAAGGAAATAAGTGTACCATTTTTTATGAATCAATTTTTCTCTAATTGTAAAGCTCTCAATTGTTCTTTTTTCTCAGTAAGTTTTGCTACTGAAAAATGGCTTCATGATTAAAAGATCAGATTTGGTGCATTTGGAACAGATTATGTTCAACAGCATTTTGAGATTCGTGTCAAATTTAGGTCATATGGCTCTTAGATTTTTACCTGTGCAATGGATAAGACTTTTGGTACAAAGGGAAAGTTTTGTATAACATTTATTTTCCTTTGTAGAGGTTACAATTTCTGCCTTCTCCTTAGGTGGCGCTACTAGAGCCACCTATCAAGAGCCATGTTTTCCCATGATTCCTCATTCTTGTCTCTTGTGTTGTCCTTGCTTGCCGTGGGTATTTGTTCTATGCCTTGTTCTTCAATATGCTTGTGTTAAATGTTTGTGCCGTGGAACTTAACCCGCTAATAAAAAGTAGTTCCTGAAACGGAACTCATTCTTTCATCCACGGCATAACACATAATAAAGAGTCTCGTCCCTCTACACATTTAACTTTAAAAAGTATGGCGAAGACACTTTTTTGAGCGAAGTTTTTATAAGGATCTTGTAAAGAGTTTCCAAACATTTCATGCAAAACTGTTTTCAACCTCACTTTAAAATTCTGTAGCCAAAACTTTTATTTTTTTATGTAAGAAGGCAATTTTTTGACATTAAAATATCCGATGATTTCTATTTTTATTTTGATGCCTGAAAGGAATACTAGAGTCATTGAAATGCTACGTCACTTTCACGGGAGTTGAATTTTTGTGTAACATTGAATTACAATATTAGCTTCACTATTTGAAATTACTTAAATTTTTAAGAAAAAAAAAGACACGTGAATTTCAAACGTTATGGAATTACCAATGAAAAGGCCACTTTCCTAACTTTCCCATAGTAATGGCCGCAAAGCTGAAAGAGATAATTTATGTAATTTCTTCGCTCAATAATGGAATTCCAATGGCATTGTTTCTTAAGTTGGTCATTGACAGAATCATGAAAGTGAAGGCGCTATTAATATACTCATTGTTTAAGACAAGTTCCAAGACATTCTAATTGTGTAGTCAAATTGTATGGGATAGATCAGAACTTAAAAGCAACTGACGCAAAAACTAGAAATGCAATTTATTATTTGGAGAAACACTGCGCGGATATTGTATATCTTAGTAATATATTCTACCTTTCTAGCATCAAAGGGTAGAAAGAGATTGGGTCCAACTTTCACCACTTCATCCCTTGTAATTTGGTTAAATAAGAGACTATGCATTTGAAGACATAACAAAGTAGTTATATATTAGGAATTTCAATTTAATTTTAAATTTTTTCCATAGTAGAAAAATACATTAAGCCAAAACCCTTTATATCTAAATAAATTTTTAAATTATTTTAGACTTCAGCTTAATATTCTAATACACATTAAAGTACTCGTTAAATATTCTACTGCAAAAATTTTTACTGCTATTGGATAATAACTGTTGACGTAAAATTCGTCATATTTGTTTTCATTCCAGAATTTGAAAATAATTTTGCTAATTTTTCTGTCAAATCTCATTGAAAATGTAGCCCCTCTTTTCAAGAGTGCATTACCAAAGTTTGCCTTTAAATCATTAATTTTTAGTTTAAAGTTTTCTTGAGATATTTCACTGTATTATTCCTAGCACCTCTTTTGTTTGTCAATCAACTTTTTAAGGTATATCAGCTTTATAAGGTATATGTTTAAGATATTAAGGCACATGCACAGAAATTGTATATCACAGAATGTTTTATCACTTCCTAACTAATTTCAACGATATTGGGGATTTCTCGCATAGAGTGAATATGTTGAGTTATTTCATTTTTACTGATTTTTAATCCCTGAAAAATATTTCTGAAGGCTCATTTCGGAAAAGCATGTCTCTGTATTTCAACTCTACTCCTCCTCAGTTCACTGAAAGGTATTGGCGAATATTTAGAATAGCTATGTTGATATATATGGGTGGTTGACAGAATTGGATATATTTCGGTCTATATCTGACTCCAGTATCCAATTTCCACTAAAATGTTAGTCAGAAATATCATGGTATAAAATATAAATTTCTTAAATTCATTTAATAACAATAGCAATAGTTAAAAAGAAAAGTTAACAAATGAAGAGAAAGACAGATGACCAACTAGGAAAGAACAAATTTCGAATCTTGATCATATAGGTTGAACATATACTGGAGGCAATAGAAGTTGGTTACGGGAACAATAATACTACAAACTGTCTTAAATTCAGAGAGGAAGAATTATTGGAAAAAAAGATAAATTGAATTTCGAACTGCAACTCCAATTGAAATTGGAGTTGAAACTGCAAAAATATTGGAGTCATGAGAGCTTATGTTATCAGCTCACTTGCGTCATTTCCTTTTACTTGTTGCTGAAGAATACACCTTATCAAGTTATCAAAAGGCTGCACAAAATGCCGTTTTCAATTTAAATAGATTAAAAGAATTTTACTTATCGCCCTATACATTTAATAGGAAATATCCATATGTATCCGATTGAATAAATTTCACATGAAACAATACTTGTAGTTAAGATGACATATATTTTTTGAGTTAATACGTTTATATGAATATTAGTATATGGATCGATAGACAGTCAACATTTTGATGGATTTAATTCAAAATTTGAAAAATATTTACTATTTAGATTGCAAACCTATGTATTAAAATTTGCTTATTCATTTCCTTTCGTTTGTAGTTACTGTGAACTCTTGTAATGGAATTGTAGAATAGACAGATTTCCTCTGAATGGATTTCGTTCAAATTTCATAAGAAATCTATAAAATTGGTGTAAAGTCCATATAACAAATTTTAGCAGTCTAGCTCAAAGCGTTTCTGATTGATCGTGTTGACAGATAGACAGACATAAAGCCGAAAATATAATTTTGGATTCAGGGAAGCCTGGGACGTGGTGATTTGTCATAATCTAGATTTCTAATTTCTTGACGATTGCAATACTTCCTTTATATTTAGTATAGGATGAAGTAGAAATTGTTGCACTAGGCAGATAGCAACATTATTATTGAGAGTTTTTTTTATATACAATTTGTATCTATCCGAAATTATTAACTTTTTCTTTTACTATATAATTTATACTAGGTTAATTATATACTGTTTACTATATAATTAACCTAGATACTTTGTTTTTAATGTTTCAACAGTGGAAAGATTTAAATTACTATACCATGTCGAGCAATCACCAAATTCGACAAACTCGCCAAAGAAACAGCCTATACATTTTTTCAATATGCAAGGGAAGAGAAAGTTACCAAGTTAGATTTCATCTCATAGTTGACGTCATCAAATAGGATTTCTTTATAAATCTCTTGCAAAAAAAAAAGAGATTTGGGCATCATCTTGCTTTTAAATATTTATAATTATAAAATTAAAAAGAAAAGAATTTCTTCTAACAAAGAGAAAACACTCCCTGGCTATTAAAAAAAAATGGAAATTCAATATTTTTGTTGAAAAAGAACTTGATGAAAGAAAAACTTTCGAAAATGAGCTTTTTTCGACATTTATGAGTTTTTAACTTCCAGTTGAACAGAAAATTAGGAATTCTGACCTTTTATGCTAAGCAACTTGCAAAAATATATCAATCTTTAAAAGCAATGCATTCTGTTGCTTAAGGAATAAAACATGGAAAGTGAGACAGCGAATGTTTAACTTTCATTTGGAGGGTTTATTGATCTATCTAATTGAAACTTAAATTAGAAAAAGAATATTTAAAAGGAAATAAAGATAATAAGCATTTAAAGCCTTAAAAAGAAATACATTTTAATTATATATAAACTTAAATACTTCTTAAAAAAGTGATAAATAATTACATTTTAATTTCAAACATTTATGTACTGTTGAGGAGTTTTTGCATTTGCAATTTCTTTGGGTTTTAAGATTCAACAAATTTCACAAAAATAATCTTACAATCATACTTATTTATACTTGATTACGGTTATGCACTTCTCCTCTTATTGAAAGATTGTTTTTTCAGCATCTTATTATTTATTTAATATTTTTAAAGCACCTGAAATATTTTTTTCTCAGTTTTATAGAATATTGACGCATTAATTTATATTTTTTAGTTTTTGAATCAAAACAAATTTCCGTATTGGAAAGAAATCCTTATATCAGACTTTTCTATGTGGTCCTTTAAATGCTACCTAGAACTGTGGAATTTTGAAATCATTTATCCAATAAATTCAAGAACTTGAAAATCAAATATTTGTGTTTAATTAAGAATAATATTATAATTAAACATAAACTATCTGCGTTTATTATATTTTAAAGAATTTTTTTTGTCTTGCTTATCTCTAAACTATTTCCTTAATAATTACAAGCTTTCCTTTCTTTAATTGTAAGTGAATTGAAAATATTGAAAATGAATTCAAATATATAATTGTTTTCACATCACAGTGATTTTGATATTTAAGAAATCGAGAGAATAAGTTCAATGGTAGGACGTTTCGAAATTACAAACGCCCTGTGAAAGACTGAATTCCCCTGCTTATGAAACTTGTCATAGTCAAAATTTTTTGAATCATGGTAGATTTAAACATGATATGAATATTAGAAACACACCAAAAAATGTCAGCTAAAGTTCTGAAAGCACTGGGAAAATATATTTTGTATTCTCATTTATAGAGCCTCAATATATAAAAATGCTCTATAAATAATTTCTGCTAATAATATATGAATTAATAAAAGTGATAACAACAAAACATAAAAAATTTGCAAACGGAAATAACTAAAAAAGAAGAGCCCCCCTCCCAAATATCTACTTAATATATCCATGTTTATTTATGATTGGGTTAATATTTTTTAATCTTTAAAGAACATACATACGTACATTTCCTTTTAAATAATTTAAAAGGAAATGTTAAAAGGAAATGTACGGGTAAAGTCCCTTAAAGCAATAACGGTAAAGTTCTTTTAAGCAACTTAAATACAAAAGGGCATCTTGCATTGCTGTTTGAAGCCTCGATAAGACGCAGTCTTCAGCAAAAAGTAAAATGAAATGATGCACCGGACAGTAATATAAGCTCTCACGACTTCAGAATTTTTGTAGTTCCAACGACCAGTTTCGTTTGGAGTTTCAGTTCGAACTTCAATTTCTCGTTGTTTAAAGTGATACTTCCTCTCGGAGTTTACGACAGTTTGCAATCCTATTGTTCTCGGAACCGACATCTATTGCTTCCAGAATATACTCACTACGCGGTCCGTCCCAAAATAACCCACGTGTTGCTTTGAAACGGGACATTAACATAACCAAACTAAAAAAAATCCAGAATATACTCAACCCATGTAATCATGATTCGAAAGTTGTTCTTTCTGTTTGACCATCTGTTGTTATTTTCATTTGTTTTCTTATCTTTTCAAGTACTGTTGTTGTTTATGAAGATATTTATTACATATCCGTTGATATTTATGCTCGACATCTTTAGCAATGATTGGATAGTGGAGTCGGATATAGCCCAATACACCCACATATATCTGTCTAAATATTCACAAATACCTTTTAGCGGTATGAGGACTTGTAGAGGTGAAATACAGAGATTTGCGTTCCGAAATGAGCCTTCAGAAATATTTTTTAAAGCGTTTAGTCTACGTTAAGATTAAATAAAGCAACATATTCAACTATGCGAATAATCACGATCATTGAAATTAACTAGGAAACGATAAAATAATATGTGATTTATATAATTATCATGGACTTATGCATGAGCCTTACACTTTTACCATTATTAACCAGTTGACTGACGTATGAAAGAAGTGAAATGGATAATCTGCGTTTAAGTAAAGCGAAATATTTCAGAAAAACTTTAAATTAAAAACTAATGTTTTAGGTACAAACAATGGTAATGAGTTCACGACTTAGAGGGGATACTTTTTCTATGCTATTTTACAGATTAACCAAGGAAATTATTTTCAAATTCTTAAGTGGCAACATATGAGAAGAATTTTGGTCATTAATTATAATCCGATCTCAAAAACCTTTTGTGTACTTAAATATTTAGTGAGTGCTTTAATGTGTTCTAGAATATTTATTGTAAATGAGAAATAAGTTAAAATTTTATTCAGATCTAAAGTGTTTCAGCTGAATGTATTTTTTTGTAAGGAAAACTTATACAGAAATTCCTAATGTATAACTACTTTGTTATGTTTCCGATTCCATGGTCTCATTTATTTCGTTCAATTACAAGAAATGGAGCAATGAAAGTTATATTTAAACTTCAGCTACATTTTGATACCAGAACCGAGAATCTGTTAGCAGAGAATATAATGTCAGTGCAGAATCTGGTAATCTATAAATTACTTTCCAATTTTTGCATCAGCTGCTTCTGTGTTCTGATCTACACCATAGAGTTTAATTAAAATTATATAACGCCCAAAGGCTTATATTTTTATAGAAAAAATTCAACCTTGAATATACCACTGAAATTCCACTATTACGACATGGAATACGTAAGTTATATCTTATTGTTGAAGTTCCACTATTAAGAGAAGAACTTATTGCTGGCATAAATTATATTTTAATTCTTTGCTATGATACCGTGTCAAAGTCAGGTAAGTGCTTTGCTCATTGACAATTGATTACGATTCATTTCTTTTTTCTCAAAATTCGAAGGATAACTTCAAACAGCATTACTAATATTACAATTTAAAGTTAAAAAAGTATGAAATTCCTATGCACGTGACAAAGTATTTCAATGAACTCTAGTATTCCTTTGGGACATCAATGGAAAATCATCGGATATTTTTAATAACCAAAAAAACGTCTTTTTCGTAATTAAAGTTGAAATTTTTTTGGCTGTCGAATTTTAAAGCGAGGTTAAAAACATCTTTGAATGAAATCTTCAGAAACTCTTTTATATGATTCTTATAAAATCTAGCTCAAACAAAAAAATATTTTTTTCCAAACTTTTCAAAGTTAAGTTAAAATGAATGTTATACAAAACTTTCCCTTTGTACCAAAAGTTTTATTCATTGAACAGATAAAAATCTAAGAGCCATATGACTGAAATTCGACACGAATGTCAAAATGCTGTTGAACATAATCTGTTCCAAATGCACCAAACCTGATCTTTTAATCATGAAGCCATTTTTAGGTGCCAACACTTACTGACAACAATTGAGAGCCTTTAAGCCGGAGAAGTATTGATTCATAAAAAAGATGCACTTTTTTACTTGCAACGAAAGATAACTATATTTTCGAAGAGTGCTTCTCTTTCATGAAAATGAAATCTCCTGCTTTTAAAAGGGACAAAAATAAAAATTGAATATGCTGCATAAGAGAACGACATGAAATAAAAATGAATGCATGCATATATATATGCCTGACACTTTCAAAAAGTTCTGAGTGTTTTTAAAAGCAAAAAGAAGTTACCGCCTCCTTAAAATCCGTTCTTTTATTTCGGAAGAAATTGCATCTCGGAGGAACATTTAACGCAACAAAAAAACGAAAACTGTAGGAAACCCGATTCCGCAAAATGCACTGCTGTGAGTAAAATTTAAACCTTAAAGCTTTTGCAAATAAACTACATTCAGCATGAGAAAAACTCATTTAAAAGCAAGCGACTGAGAACAATCTGAACAGATTTTGTTATAAGAGTAACATTCTTATTATTTTGAGAATACTTTTAGAAACTCAATCAGTTCATTTTTATGACATTTATTGAAAGAATTATTCTGTGGAAGAATTATTCTGTTCATATGGATGTTATTATTGTCACAGGTTATTTTAGGTGACAGGAGGAGGTAAGTTAAATACTGTCATAAGTTATTTTAAGCACAGTCCCAGTTTTGTTTGGAATAACTTTCTACAAATGTTTCTTGAAAAAAAAAAATATTCTCAATTTTTTTTTAAATAACGCTATTCAGTTTGAAATATTTATTTTGAATACTGTACTCAAAGGTTGTGTCTATTGTCTTTCCTTTATTATGTGGAAATGTGAACAAATTCACGAAAATCAAAACTAATGTTACAATAACCAAACAAACGTTACCTGTATGAAAATTCACTTCATGGTTAGCCTGGTTGGTAGGGCGTTGGTTTCGCTTCCCTTGAGTTGTGAGTTCGAACCCGCAAGCCAAAGACTCTCCGTGTGTGGTGGTGGCTGGTGCACGTATAAATCTGTCGTGGTTAGAAAGTCCTACATGTCGAGAGTAATACTACTGAGGGTACTGGATCAGAGTTTCTGGTGCAGGTCTAAATTACGATCTGTGGTTGCATGAATGAAGTCCGTCCTATAAAAAGGGTTGTGACGCGTGAGTAGCTAAATAGCTAAGTAGCTAGATGGCGCTACTGAAAAAGAAGAGACGCAAAAATTTCGGCACACGAATATTGGCTTTTGAATATACAGAGTAAGTCCTTTAAATTCAAAACAGCATCTCGTATAACCAAAGAAGGAACGTGTATCTAAAGTAAAATGTAACGTGTAACGTCCAAAAATTGAAAAAAATGTATTGCCTGATATTATTTTATAATGTTTCTGTATTATGTAGTGACCAAGTAAAATTTTTGCAGCGAAAACAGTAAGTAAAAGCAATAGTAATAAAGAAAAAATTCTGCCTTTGAATTTTTATTATGAATTACCGTACATTTTTATATCTGGACTTTTTGGCCGATCTTATTTATTTTTTGAAATTTTCTTATTCCACCGCTAATAGCTCTGTAACCTGTCATCAGATGCATAATACAGATGCAGTTATTTCCTGCCATACAAGACGTCGTTTCGAATTTCATTTTCGCAAAGTTTCAAAATGAATTTATCCAATGCTTGTATATAGCATTAGATATAATTTTGAGACATTAGATTCTGCTGATGCCATTTGGCGCAAATCCTTTTATCTAATCAGATAATTTCTTCTTTACCGTCGCTGAGAAAGAATAGAGAAGAGATCATGTAATTTGAAAGGAGGCATGAATCACAAGTATGAGTCACAGTGCGAACGTGTTAATATACTAAAGGCAGTCCTTTAGTATGTTTCTGGAATGTACAAGAACTTTTATTCCAAAAACATCTATGTCATTTTCTACCGTCAAAAGATAGAATGCCTTTACTAGCCAGAAATTTATATGAGTGTTTTAATCAAGATACAGCAATGGAATCAGGAACTAAGTACTATTTTATGGATTCCAGATTTATCATTGTAAGCTTTAACTACCGTTCATTTCAGAAAACAGTTGCCTATCCCTTCTAGGCGATTTTTCTTCGGCGATAGATAAGCAGTGAGTTAAAAAAGATGATTTGCTTTCAGGAATTCTTTGATTTCTAGCATTATTTTCAGCTATTTTCCTTTTAATTTTTATATCAAGTATTGAGAAAATGTTATCTTTAAAAAATTTGAGATTTTCATGAAACTCCACGTTTAAGAATTTTCTAAGTCTAAAAAACATATTTTCGGTATTATATCTGTTTTTCAGCCTGAAAGTTTTTTAAATGAACACGGTAACTCAAAAACTCTTTGAATTAGAGGGCTAATATTTGGTTTTTGAAATTGCGATGAAATTTGTGGATTTCTATTAAATTTAGAATAAAATTCATTCAAACGATATTTCCTCTATCTATTTGTTCGAATATAAATAAATTCGATAACTCCAAAACTTAGAGTTAACATAGTACTTAAACATAGTACACAAACATAGTATTTAAAATATCAGATTTTGAATGAAATCCGTCCAACGGTTGACCATTCAACAGTCTGTAATTTCGCATGCATGTGAAAGCAATAACTCATAAACGCAATGATTTAAATGAATGAAATTCAGTTTGTTGTCACTTAACTACTGTTTGTGGGTCCTTGATAAAGGTTGATGTCAATCGGCTGACAAAAAGATGTCTAAAATATACGTTAATGTGATAGATTCATAAAAATGCTAGATTCAAGCCTACGATCTATATTTCGTATCTATCGTTTACCAATGCCACAATGCCATGAAAGGCATTGGCGATATTACCCAGATGCACAATTATATGTGGAGGAAGGAGAATAAGACCTGTATTGGAAGGCATGCGAGAAAGGTTCGGAGAGAGGAAATATATATATATTTCCAAAAGTTGCTGATAGGGGGAAATTTTGGCGTTTTACACTTTAAGACATCTAAAATTTTGCATAAAACACGGGGGAAAATTGCTAATTTACGATTATTTAGTCTACAGGCATTGAAAATCATTTCATTTATCAAGTGATTTGTAAAATGAGTCTCACTTTAGCACAGCGTGTATTACTTGCGAAGCTTTTTTTATCTTAATTAATCCAATGCAGAGGCCGCTCTTCGCGAATTCGGTAGTCGAAACAATTTACGTAAAGAACCTCTATTAATTAATGCAGTGAAAGCAATGATTAAAATACTTGAAAAAACAGGTTCTCTCGCAACATGTCCTGGTAGAGGACCGAAACCGACATCGGACGATACGATCACAGATGAATCGTTGAAAGAAATCAGACGAGCACTGCTGATAATAGCAGCACACGTGGAGTTGCCCGACAACTGGATGTTAGTGCTTCAACAGTATAGAAAGTTTCAAGAAATATTCTTCAATTTTATCCATATAAAATTAGCCTTTTGCATGAATTATAACTTACAGATTATGATCTTAGATTAACCTTTGCTTTTGACATTTCTTTCCAGGAGGGAGGTCGACGAGGCTTGGCCTTGGACAATTCTCTGGAGTGATGAGGCCTATATTTATATGAATGGGACTGTTAACACTCAGAATTCTAGAATTTGGGCATTTGAACAACTCCATGTATTTCAAGAAATCCCTTCTATTCTCAAAAAGTGATTGTTTGGTGTGGGTTTACAGCAGATTTTAGCATCGGGCCATACTTTTTTCAGACTAATACCCAAGCATGACCGCAGACCGATTCCGTAAAAGCTAAGATATTATGATATGCTGAGTAGTTTTGTTATCCCACAACTTCAGCAAAGGCAATGCTTAGATAAAATTGTCTTAATGCAGGATGGAGCACCACCGCATATTGATACATCCGTACAGCAATTGTTGCGCTATCACTTTACAGAAGAAAGAGTCATTAGTCTCTGTTTTCGTGTTGCTTGGCCACCTCGCTCCCATATAACACCATGTGATTTTTTCCTGTTTGGTTATTTAAAATCGAAAATTTATTTTGATGGTCTCGAACTTATCAGTTTTAAAGGAAAACATAACTAGGACTATTATGAACATGCCTCCTGAAATTTTGCTTTCAGCTATAGCGAGTACGGTGTACAAAAATCCAAGAAAATGGAGGTCATATTGAAAATAGCCGATGTCTTCCCGGGAAAGCGATTCTACTGAATAAAAACAAACAAAAAAAATAAATAAAAAAAGTCAAATAGAATCTCCTTTTTTTTGTAACCATGTACAGAAGTTCTTTTTTCGAATAAAGCACATTTGTGGAAAATTAATTCTTTGTTATTTATTTACTGTAGATTTTAAAATTTTATCCTACAGTTAAACTTAAAATTTAGATCAAAAGCGCCACATTCCCCCTATCGGCAACTTTTCGAACCTAAAATATTTTTAAAACCTACAGTTTTAAAGCCTTTTTCCCATGTCTTCAATAGTCCCCGTACAAAATTTGGTGGCTTTGCGGCTATAGTTCGAGCAACAGAGGTCTTTCAGTAACGTCAGCTTAAAAAAACAACACCCTGTGCATACTGCATTTTGTTTACTATATGGAACTGTGAACAAATTCCCAGAAATCAAAACTAATGTTACAATATTGCCAAACAAATGTTGTCTCTATAAAAAACTACTTCATTATATCTCAGTTTTGCAGACGAATGCTTCCCTATTAACAAAATAGATGATAACAAATTATATAGATGACAAATATTTGCGATATTGTACTCTGCGAATCCATAATAGTCCATATGCAAAGAGTCTAAAAATAGATGAAGTCATATCACTGACTCTCCGACCCTTCTGAAGGCACACGGATAAAAAATACTGAATGACTAGACCATCGTAACAGCAACACGAGCGGGAACTGTGGTTGAGTTCTAAGGGCCATCATCGGCCACGACACAACGCTTACCTTACTTAGGAAATACGTGCCGTCATCGATGGGAGGAGCTAGACCCTCACCTTTTCGTATACCCTCCAGAGTGGAGAGATTCAACCACCATGCCTGAAGCATCTCATCTTCATTTCGAGGTGCCTCCCGGAGGGATAAAAATGGGTAAAACATTAACTTCATATCTTCAAAATAATCATACATATAAAGAATAAGCACATATTTTTTGAAATTAAACATCTGCTACAAATTTGAAAGAATTTATTAGTTATAATTCTGAATTCCAAATCTCATTCTCTTAGCCTAAATACCGATAGAAACAGGTTAAATTGTGAGAACATTTTGAATGATGTCTTAAATATAGGAATTCATACTATTTCCATCAGCTGTCGATTCAAAAGCAGACATTCGTCGAAATCTCAAGTTGTAGAACCTCTTTTTCCCCTTGATCAGCACCCCCTTGTGGCGTTTTACAGAAGCCTCTTGTGGCGTTTACAGACAAGCAGTTGAACAGGAGACCTGCATCCTGAGGTCGACTTTTTCCTGTGCGCAAACCTTGCGCTAACGTCGAATGCTTTCGGTTGGAAATGGTGGAATCCCTCCACCGTACTGTTTACTTTAACTTACTTGTCTATGTGTGTTTAAATTTTGTAGTGTAGCTGTGTTTGTGTAGATTAAAAATATTGTATTTAAAACCGGGTAGTTCAGTAGAAAATCGCAGCACACTCACTATAAAGTTTGATTTTGTTTACGATTGTTATATTTTTTCTATATTTTGCATACAAGAAAGTAAAAATGATTATTTTCGAGTATAATCTTCATCATTTATTAATTTAAATCGAATTACTTCCTCTTTGAGTTCAAATTACATTATGGAATTCGTAAAAATTAATTTCCTTAAAATGTCTACTCAAAATTAGATGTGGAGATGCATCACACTTTGTCTAGACATAGACACTTTAATATATAGTCCGTTACCATAATTTAAGGTCGATAATCATTGTCATTCTAATCAAACATGTGAGGTGTTAATTGCTAACCGAAAGGTTCCAATTCTGAATCACAAAGTAAAATTTCAATTGTGGTAATCACAAAAATAGCAAAAATAATTGGAAATGTAAAAAATATTATTTAAAAGAAATGCTGTACGAAAGGAAAAGTTTAATTTTTGGTTTCTCTAATATACAGTTAAGTTTTATTAAGTATTTTTTTATTATCGAAAAACTATTTCGTACAATATTGGTAACAGTGTTATACACTATTGGAATTTAATATTGACGAATGCAACAAAAACTTATTTTTTACACTGTTTCAAAATGGTAAAAAAATATTATACTATATAGTTCTTCAAATTTTACAATATTAATATTCTATTAATATTAGTTTATAGGTTTAGTAGACATTAGATCCCAATGTATATTTTCAGTGGAATCGAGCCTCAAACCGAAGAACTTTCTGTTAAAAACCTCAGTCGCCTCCAAGTGCTTTCGTAAACTCAACTGTGTTTTTTGTTCATGGATCTATCAAAGCAGCCCGAATTCTCATTTTCGCATTTGATATTAACAGTGCGCGAAAGGAGTGGCACGTAAGTGTAATAAAAGGAAATTAATAAATAAATAATTTATATAAGTCGAAGATAGAAAGAGATCTCCTTCATGTCTTCATTGGTCTTATACATACTCCTAAGACCAATATATAGACATTGAAATTCATAAATTATAAATGCCAGATGGTTATTAAAGATAACAGAAATCCAAAATTCCAATACTTAAACAAAAAAAAAAATACCAGAACCATTTTAATGTTCCTAGTTAGAAGTGAAAATTATATACCACATTAAAATTCTTTTAATTCATGATTATAGACAAAGTGCGTGAAAAAGTTTTTCTCTCTCAAATTTAATTAAAATCTTGTTTACTATCTTTTCCAGAGTAATTAACAATTCAACTCCAGATAGCAAATCAATCGGAGGAATGTAGGAAAAATCTGCAATTAGTTTTCCTTTCTCTTTCACTTCAGTTTCCGATGAGGTAGACGAAAAATTGAAACAAATCAGCAAACGATTGAAAACTAAGCCAAATATTGCCATTGAATTATTATTCGTTGAAAAATAAACTGTTCGTGTTTTTTGCATTTAAAAAATGAGACAAAACATAGTAATTAATCTCGCTTCATAAACTAAATTCACCCACTATAATCGTGGGGAAAACTGGAAAAAGAAAGAAGAAAAAGTTACTAACGTAGTTTGTAGAAAAATCAATTTACAATCTGATGCATAAGCTCAAAAATTCGCATTAAATTTCATTGCTTCGGGCATTTTAAATATTTTTTAATACAATCTAATAAAATCAGCGATGAAGCGTTGTAAAAATACTTTTAATACCTTACGTATTCGAATTTCAGAATTGCGTGATTTAATTCTGAAATTCAAATATTACTGAATTGCTTGAAAAAGAGCGAAAAAAAATTCATTTAATTATATTTTTGTAATGGATTCCTTTTATCTAAAATGAAAGATATTGCAAAAGATAAACATAAAGTAAATTGAATAGTGATTATTTCCAAGATTTTTTAATGCATAATGTCACAACATGCCTTTTCCTGAAAATTTACATCTATATCTATTTGTAAACATAAAAACATACAGGTATATACGAAAATATTTCAAATTTAATATAAGTAAAAGTAATAGCAATTTATTGACAGGCAAAGAGTAGAAAAAAACATGAAAATGAAGTAAGAGTATGTTTATGAATAATACAGAGTTCCAAAGACATATTTTTCGTATGTACGTAAGTTAAACCGGTAACCGAACGTTGCCAGATATGGAAAAGAAATTCCTATTCATATTATAAATAGGAAAAAAAAGAGGAAACGTGACATTAAGCAAAGGGTGTAGTTTCTTCGTCCAAACAATATCCTCGTTGATAAATGAAGCATGTATTTTCTGAAAAAGAAATGAAAGTGTCTCTGTCATTTCTATTTTGTGAATTCAAAAAGTGATATGGTTCAAAAGAAATTAAAATATTTTTATTTTTGTGTTTCAAATTGATTATATTGAATAATAATAATAATAATAATAATAATAAAATAAATATTTTTAATAATAATAATTAAATATTTTTATTTTTGAATTGTATTAAATGATAATATTAGATATTACTAACGAATATAATTCAAATATTAGGAAAGCTTTGAGCGATACTTTACGCTGCTAAATAATCCTTAAATTTATTCTTAAATATTGAAAATTAAGTAATATATTTAGTTAAAATTTAATTTAAGCACCAAAATTAAGTACACTTGTGAGATAAAATTCTATATTTCGTCGATGCTTCTTTTCTTCCATTCGAACCCATTTTTATTATCTTAGATACGGAAGTGAAAATCATGGTAATGAGATCTTATGCAACTTTTTACATACTGATTAATTCAATTTTTTTTGTCGTTGATTAAATTTAGCATATGACATAAAATTCGCAAATATATTGTACATTATTTCAAAATGAATATAAAGTGAAAAATAAAGAGTCTTTGATATTTTTTATTAATCAAAGACATCAGAAAAAAATTGATAAATGAAAGAAAACTGATAATATGGATATAAAACAATCTTTTACCTCATTGGTAATATTGTAGGCTAAAAGTATAGGAGTATCTAAACTTTCGCTGATTTTGGAAGTACAAATCATGCAGTTTCTCGAATATTGCAATGCTCCTTAGCCACAATTTGTCCTAATGTGAAGCCTGGAAATCTGTAAGGTGTCTTGTGAAAATTTAAATACCACGGACAGTCATGATAGCTACACTAGAAACGCTTTGAAGAAAGTGGCAAGAATGAAGAAGATGATTAAAGGATCGTGTATCAACAACAACTATAACCAAAACCTACTTTACTTTTAGAATTGAAATGTAATATTTCAACAGAGCTGAACGAGACAGTTTCTTGCTATCACTAGACATCAGATAATATACTCAGATCGTTCGAAATTTTCTTTCTTATTGTACTGTATACCCAACAGCAAATAGTATGTATTTCATTATCTGTTTTTTTTAATAAAAGAAAATCATATACTTCTTTTTTTTATTATTTCGGGTTAATGTTGAAACTTCTCTGATTTTTGTAGCGCCTTGTTGCACTGTATACTAAACAGCAAATGGTATGTATTAGATTACCTGTTCTTCTCAAATAAAACGAAAACCGATGTTTCTGTTTCATCTTTTCATGTTAGTTTCGAAACTTCCCTGATTTTTGTGAGTGTATAAATCATTAAATTTAGGCGTTAAACCACATATACTCCCACAAGTTTAAAGTTTCTTTATTTTGTTTGATGACAACTGTATAGAAAGTATAAAGAAATAAAAATGCTTGAATCAATTATAATATGTATGCAATAATAAAAATTCGAAGTCAATTTTAAAAACTTAAATCTTTTTGTAATTTCCATTCTGATGTGAAAACATTTTATTAACTTCTGTAGAACTGAAAATTATAAATTCTTGAGTAATCTTATTTTTTGAAAGGAGGAATTTAAAATTTTATAATAAAATAAGAGAACGTCCCTTTTTTTCAAAATATATTTTCTGCGTTATATGATTATTTAATAAAATAAGCTCTTATGTAACAGAATAACTTTTAAAAAAATTTCGAATTAAACATAGGATAAAAAATTATTTATAGGCTGTATTTTCAGTACATGAAAAATCTAAAGGTGTTAATAAGTTTGAAGAAAGGAAAACGCAATCACATGGATAAATGAAAAACCTATGAAAGCACAGTAAACATAAAAAAACGGTCAAATTAGAAAATATAGTTTTAATTATTTCGGCTGTTTTAAATACTATTTGAAACTGCCAAAAGTGTTTGCAGTTCGGCGGATAAACACATTCAAATCAATGAATTTTTAATTTTAAAAGATCAGTTTTGAAAGAATTAAGTGCTTTTCTTGAATGATTTCTAATGAAATCCACACGTTAGATTAAAAAAAGCTTTAAAATGGTTGAACTTTTAAACATTTTAAATTTTACTATAGCTATATACCCAAAGATTTCACTTTTAACGAAAAAAAATACCAGTTTTCTTAAAGAGAGCAAACGATCATGGGAAAAAGTTGAGTTGAAGCTAAACAACTAAATTCATTATTTTTTTACTTCTCGTTAAGAACAAGCGTTCTTGTTTCGATAAGAAGAGTTTTACCAATGCAGTTTTTTTTAAATAAAAATAAAAAAAAAGCGCCAATACATACTCTCAACGCAAAAATTAAAATGTAGGTGGCGAATCGTAGGTGGCGAATGAGGTTTTATTTTTTTAAAGAAAAAGCGACGAATCTTTCCTTTTAAATAGATAATTAATCGATTTTGGAAAGGTAGATTATGGAGATTAAATGAGAGGGACAGGGTTCTCACTTTCTTCAACTAGAAATACTATTTTTACAAAATAAAAAAAAATGTAGTTTAGAATTATTTTTATTCGATTTGACAGCTTTAAAATTGTTTGATGTTTTATTAATTCGAATGAAAATAACATTTTTGTGATGTATTCTTCTATGGATGGGATTTTACATTTTTGGAATTTCCTTCACTTTTCTATTTTAAAAACTAGCTGTCTAGACATGTCTCTTTCTTTTACAAATATTCATACCTTTTGATAGCACCTACTTTGAATAGGTTAGATATAGGTGAAATGAAGCAAAAGTGAATTCACGAAAAAAAGTGATGCAGAAAATTTCATCGGAGCTTTTACCTGGAAAGAAAGGGCTTTCCAGTGGTTGCTTGCTGGGGAAGTTCTGTTGCCACCGAATAAGGGAACAGTCTTCGTTACTTTTTAGCAGGTAATATGCTAAGAAAGGCTTCTTTTTTAATGTATGCATGCATCCATAGAGAAATTCAGTTATAAATCTACTAATTCATTAAGTTTCTTGGTATGAGATGCTATAATTTATGATATCAATAATTTTAGTATTTTTGATATGAATAATTTTGATATTTTTCATATCAGTAATTTTGATATTTTTCATATCAATAATTTTGATATTTTGGTATTAATAATTTTAATATTTTTGATATCAATAATTTTGATATTTTTGATATCAGTAATATTGATAACGTTTATTTTAATATTTTAATATTAGTAATTTTGATAACGTTTATTTTAATATCAGAATTTCGATAACGTTTATTTTAATATTTTGATAACAGTAATTTCGATAACGTTTATTTTAATATTTTGATATTAATTATTTTTATATTTTTGATATCAATAATTATGATATCGGTAATTTTAATATTTTTGATAACAGTGATTTTAATATCAGCAATTTTGATATTTTTGATATTAGTAATTATGATATCGGTAATTTTAATATTTTTGATAGCAGTAATTTTGATATCAGTAATTTTGATGTCAGCAATTTTTTCTTATCAATTATAATGATGAAACCTGTTTATTTGTTATTTGTTTTCAATAAAGCACCTTCAGGCTTCTTCTGCATTAAAGCGGTTCATTGCTTCATTAAGTAAACACGAAACTTCAATTCTTAACTGCACTGGCATGAATTTCAAAATAAAACATTCGAAGATAAATTATGATGTTGCAATTGAGAAACTTTCAGAAAAATTGGATAGAAACCTCTCAAGTAAAGTAGGCAAAAATATTTCCATAAAAATATCCATTTTCATAAAAGTTTATTAAATTCCTCTCGGCCAGCTGGAGGGCAAAGGTACAGAAGGCAAAGGAAGGCAAGATTCCTGTACATTTAAGTTACTATCGGACAATATAAATTGTTGATGTTAGAAACAGTCAATATCAGTCACTTTAGCTCAAAAAACACATTTTTATATATCTGTCTATATGTCAGTCAGTCTGTCTGTCTGTGAAAACGAATTCAAAAATGCTCTAAGATAGGCGAATCAAATTCGTTTTATGGACTTACGACTAACTTTGTACATTTCTTTCAAATTTTGAACAAAATCCATTTACAGGAAGTCTGCCTGCCTGGATATTCATTTACAAGTGCACTCGATAATCCCAAAACGACAAAAGTTAGGTAGATACAATTTTATATACAGATTTAGAATTTAAAATATAGATTTTCATCAATAAACTTTTTTTCAAAATTACAAGGATAAAATTTATTTTTAATGTAATTAAACCACCGTTTAATTTTATAAAAACGACAACCTTCTAATTTTTCCCAGAATTTATTAAGTTAAGAGTATGAAATATTTTCTCCGAAGAGGATAATACGGCGACACCAAATTAAGTTATTATTAAAAATCTGAATCTTTCGTCTAGTAAGGGTAATTAAATTTGGATCGATCAGTAAAAGGTTGACTGGCATAATAAACATTTTAAAAAATGAAAGAAAATATTTATATTTAAAGAAAAGTTTAAAAAAAGATACAAATCAGAAAATTATATATAAGCTAAAATATAGATTGATATCATGTATATGTTGTGATTCAAATGGTTAAATTAAGAGAAAAAAGAAAAATTCTCGTTAATTAATTTTCAAAATAAATGCATTCATCAGATACAAGTTATATTTACTATATATATTTATTTTTTTATATATTATTTGCGCGCCAATATTATATTATAGCACAATTTTGCAGAAAACGATTTTGCATACTATTCACTTCAGAAACCTCAGGCTATAACTTTTTGATGATTTTACATCACAAAGGGGTGATACACATTGAGTAAGACGATTTCAATTTAGAATTCTTGGTTATAACTTCATTCTCTTAGACGCAGGTTTTTTTTATATTTGTTTATTTCTGTTTCTCCATTTTGTTTAATACTATTTCATTTAAATTCAACACCTGCATTTATTCTTGATATGGCTAGTTCAATTTTGCAGATTATCCATATAATGCTACTTCACTGCTAATAATCAGTTCCCCATCTTTCATTCCACCCCCCATTCAGATCCCGAGTTACGCACTAAATCATCTCCTCCTGCGCGTGCGAAAGAGCGAAGAAGGTTTTCATGCCTGAGAATATACAACATAAGTTTTTCTTAATTATTTCCAATTAATTTTTCCAATTACATATCTCTATACATGTACAGGACTCTACAGAGTTTCGATCGCATAATTGTATTGAAAATATAAACAAAGGAAACGCATAAATTTCAAAAGCAGTTGGAGAAAAGGAGAAGGTTTTTCTGATGTTGAAGAATAAGAAGCCGAAGAATTAATCAAAAACTAATTCAGAAATGAAAAATTGTAACGCTTGCCGACAGTGATAGCAGCGATGGTGTCGTAGATAAAGCGCCTTTAACAAATTCTAGGTTTTTAAATGAAATCAACGGCTTTTAAAAATTTCTGCTTTTTTTATTATGTTACGCAAAAATTACCAGATTTTAACAAATAATTGTGTTTATCCATTATCAATAACAAAAAGCTTTTTAATTAGACTTTTTTTCATCATCCCATTCTTACTGATTATATTCTTTAAAATTATACATATTTTTCACTTTGTATTAAATCTAATTAATTTTCAATTTTAATTTATTTATATCAAAAGAAATACCATGCACCTTAAATAAATGGTAGTAAATGATATGATGAATATTAGTAGTAAATGATATAGTAGTAAATGTATAGTAAATGATTATGAATATTTTGCATGGAGGAAATATTATCCACTAGTAAAAGACAATCTTGAAGATATATTTTCAATTTGTACATTAATTTAATATCTGGCTTAGAATGGCGGAATTTAAATAAATTCTTTACATACCTATTTCTATTCACCATATCATTTTGGAATTAAATATTTTGGTATTTTCCTGGTTTTTTTACTAATTTGATGTAGTTTTTATTAAAAAACAAACAAACTGTGATTCGTTATCACTTATATATGAACTACAACGGTTACTACATACAACGGTTTTGGAACAACAACTGGAAATAATTATTATAATAATTCCTTAAATGCAATGTCATCGATTAAATTTCTCATAAATATTTTAATAAAATTTTATCTAATGTCCAAATATCAATATAAAAATTGGTTATAATTTAAGAGAAAATCTAATAATTTTTTTTGTCTGTAACTCTGCATTTTCATACTTTTGAAATAAGAATTACATAAATAAAGAAAGAAAATATTCGAAAAAAATTAAAATCCTGTTTTGTGGAATAATATTTTGACATTTATATATAAATTTTTAATCCGTAAATATTCTCTGTCGTGGCGTAGATAAATATAACAAAATGCAGTTTTGTTCAATGCAATATCAATAGTAATTTTTTATATAATTTAAGACGACATATTTTATAATATTTGCTTATATTCCTAAATTTGTAAATTTTTAAATGATAATAAAAAATAGGCTAAGCTGTACTCTCGCATTTCTATTGAAAAATTTTGAATTTCCAACTAGATATACCAAATAAAATGAAAAACAGCATTTTTTAAATTTTTATTTTATTAAAAAATATATTATACATGGATATTGAGTAATTCAATTTTAGGCTATTTACAGAACTAAGCATAGATACCAGTGCATTATTTTTCTCCAAAATTCAACTTCCTTGACGCAATGGAAAATCAAATTAATCCGCGCTTAATACACTTTTCACATACATTTCTACTTTATTCATAAAGTTTAAGAATATTGCTCTAAAAACAATTTAGAGATTAGATAGCATTTCAGTCGGTAACGTATTTGGGAATAAGTAGATATATTGTACTAATTGGCTTAGAGTTCGTTTCAGGTATTCAACGGTGTTGTAATTGCTTTACGACTGCCATTGCTTCATGCCATCAAAGCCTTCTCGAAGTTTCGAGCTTCAACACTTACAATCCAAATGGATTCAGGTATGAAAGGAAATATTATTCCTCACATAAGAGTACAGAATGAAACATCCGTTAAAAGTGCTGTGTATTAAAAGAATTGAACAGTAAAAGGTTCAGAAGAAAACGAGAGCTTATAATCTAAAATTCTATTCATATACATTCTATTCATCTTATATTGTTAGAATTTCTGAACGGTTTTACTTTGAAATTATAATTTAAGAGCAGAATTTTTCAAAAGTATATTTAGATATTATTCAACTGTTTATAAGAATTATTTTTAAAAATGTATTTATGGCTTGAAAATGAACTTTATTTAAATCTTTTATCATATTGCAAAACTATTTTAAGTTGATTATTCAGAGTTAAAATTTTTTTTTATTGTAGGAAAATCCAACAGATATATAGAAATTTCAAAGGTGCAGTCTTAAAAGCTAATTGATACTCATTAAAGATTAGAAAAAATACTTTTGAAATAGAATAAAGAGCTAGTTAGATTCAATTTAATTAGTCCCATAATCTTAACTCTTTTTAGTTTAAGAATATGAAGAAGTGTTATATTCCTTTCTCCAAAAATATTAGTTTATCGCAATATATTTTAGAAAATTTTTTACCCATAATTTTAAAATTAATTCATTTGTTAATAAAGTTTATAATAGGATGAAGAGTTTTGAAGATAATTTAAAATTTTTTCTTAAAAATTTATTCCCTTACAAAGCTTTAAAAGTTTATGAGACTATATGAACTATAATATTTTAAAGAAAGAAAAAAAATATCTTACGAAAACGCATTTTACATTCTCGAATAATGATAAAGTAACCCAAAATTAATATGTAAAATGCTATATTTTTATTTAGATTAAAAATCGCAAAAATTACATTAAAACTTATGATACATTTGGCTTCTATACATTTAGGATAAACATTCAGAAATGAATTAACTTGGTTATTTTACTAGTTAATCAGCAATGTTTAAAAATGCAACAAATTTTTAAAAAGTGACATATTTTTAAGACAGTTCTTAACCGTCAAGTCACAAAAAAATATTTCTTCTCAGATAAAGAGAATTTACGATATATAAATAAATTTGTAAATGTATATTAAATATAATTTGTCTATGCATAATTTAATTTATTAGTTGCGATTTCTTTAGTAATAAATTGATTTCAAATTCAACTTCATGTTTCAAATATTACAAAACTAAATTAAATTAGGAGTCATGTTTCTTAAAATTTCCATTAAACATTAAATACCAATTATAGTTAAAATACCTATCATATCATTCATGATCCCAAATTTAGAGAAGATGAGAAGATTTAGTTTTACCCCTACAGCAATTAGAGTCAAACAGGCATAAAACATATAAATAAATCCTATTCTCCATGAAGTGACAAGAGCGTTCGTTTTCTCCATATAGTGCTTTCATATTAAAAACGAATAGGATGGTGATAAAAAAAATTCCTTATAAGCTCAGGTGAATTAATTATTACCTCGCAGTTCTTTTTACTTTTTCAAGCATATATTCACTTGAAAGAAAATGTACTATCAAGAATGAGATCCTGAGAGCATCTATAGGATTTTAAAGAGCATTATTATAAGAATTCATGCCTCTGAAATTAATGAAATGGTAAATGTAATGACTTACGTTACACAATGACTTATATAATTTTGATATAAAAAACCCTCCCAGGGAGAAGTTTTGAATACTTAACTTCAACTTCTAAGAAGTTTTGAATAGTGTTGATTATGAGTACTAACAGAATAAATTACTTTTGTCAACTTCGCCTCAAGTAAGAATGTGGATTAAGGTATGGTTTACGTCATGCCTGGCCTAACCTACTCAGTCAATTGTGAGTAGAGTAATACATTGTTATTCCTTTTTATAAGAATAATAAAAATATGTGGTAAAGCAGAGGCGGACAATAAATACCTCCAAGACAACGAATTCCATTGTAAGGACAAACTTCTGAATGGAATATTTGAGAAAGAAAAATTCCCCTCGGCAAGCTAGAAAGCAAAGATTCCTTTTCTTTTAGTTAATGTTTTATGAATCTAATTTCAAGTAAAATTAGGGTTTGAAAATCACTTTTTAACCCCTAACTTCTAAAACATTCCAGTTATATAAAAAAACTTTAGATTCAAAAGGTGTTTGTCTTAACGAGGCTCTAATTTGGTTAATTGGATTTAGTTTTCAATCTACAATATTAAGGAAGTTATAGAGAAATACTTTTTCCTTACTTCTATAAACATTTTAAATATCTTCTAGCTGTGCTATAGAAAATAAAAGATTCCCAATTAGCTTCATGTAGCAGAACATACGTTTCAGCTGACGTGTTTTTAAAACAAAAGATTTCAATTTGTTAACCGATTGGATTGAAAAATATAAAGACAAATAATGGCCATTGCTGTTTAAAAAGTCAAAATATTCCAGTAGAGAAAAATATTTCAAAATAAGAATTATTTATTGTACTACATTCATTTTACTTTAATATATTATCATAAAGAAAGAGTATGTAAAATGACTTATTCCCTTGCAAACGTAGAACTGAAATGTAATCAAGGTATTACAATCATGTCCATAAATTAAGGATAATTCAAAGTCACGTGAAATCGAACTCTAAAATACATATATCACCCGTAAAATCACTACACACATCTTCAAAAATCATATGCAATTTGCAAAAATCATATGCAAATTGCATCCGATAGTACGTCACAATGACGAGAATGCAAGAGAGTGATGTATAAGGAATACAGGCAAAGAAGTAAAATGTTCGCAACAAAGGATGACACAAAGGACGCATTTGGATGATTTTTTACGTGGTAGAATTATCGGCAGTGTGGAATGTGGGCGCACCCAGCTGGAAGTATCCGAGGTACTTGGAATCGCCCAGAGTGACATCTCCAGGCTTTGGCAACGATTTCAAGATGATGGTAATGTGAGTAGACGTTACAGCACAGGTCCCTGGTTCAGCCACTGGTACGACTGGTACAGCACAGGTTCAGCCAATTGTACGACTGTTTCAAGGCAGACCTTGTATAGACGCTTAGGGGAGATTGGTCTATATGCTCGTAGGCCTGTTAGATGTGTTCCGCTTACTGAAATTCACTATCGAGCATGAATTGTGGATAATGCAACAGAGGGCTTGTGAGATGTTTCCGACGAGTCCAGGTTTAGCTTGCAGTCTGATTCTCGCTGGATTTTCATAGAGAGCGTCAGGTACCTGTTACCACCAAGAGAACATCATTGAACTACGCCGCTATGGTGCTGCAGGATTGCTCGTTTGGGGAGGAATTATTCTGGGTTCCAGAAATGACCTGCATGTTCAAATTGGAACCATGACAGGCCAAATCTATCGGGACGTCATTCTGGAACAACATGTGCGTTGGTTTCGGGGTTTATGATTGACAACGCCCGTCCTTACCGTGCAAGCATCGTAAACGAATGCTTTCGATCGGAGGATATCACCCGTATGGACCGGCCAGTATTCTCATCGGACTTGAATCTAGTAGAGCATGTGTGGGACATGCTTGGCCGACCAGTTGCAGCCTGTCAACCACTTTCTATATGTCTACCGGAACATCGGAGAGCATTGCTTGATGAGTGTTGTAATATTCCCCAAGATTATATCGATAATTTGATAACATGCCTAGGCATTGTAAGGACTGTATTGCTTGTATACTATGTATTAACCATCATACCAAACCTGTAATACTGGTTCTTGTAAATAGGTATTTTTTGTCATTTGTTCCAGGGAGCAAAAAATCGCAATTTGTATTAATGTTATCAAACATATAGCATCTTTTTTGCTCTTTACCTTTTGCTTAATAAATAGGCTTTACAAATAAGTCACATTTGTTTTGCTTCTGACTCTTTCTTTTCCTGAACTTGCATTTTCCTTAATTTATGGACATGAGTGTATTTCAAAAAGGAATGCATAATTGGAATTTTTTTTAATTCTTAAAAATATCCACCAGGGTGTCAAATTAAAAAATATAATGAAACTGTGAGTAGATGTGATTTTACTCACTGAAGATCCAATGAAATTGCAGTCTCATTTGGAACATTCATCGAGTTAATTTAATAAATCAACTTCTGGCAACAAACCACTAGGAAAAATGGGAACAAAAAACACGATTTATGAAAATTTTTTCCCACTTTAATTCCATGTCTGAATAGAATAGAAGAGAATATTGAACGAAAGTCTAAATGGTTAAATAAAAAAAAGGAACATTCTTTTATTAAATTCAACTTTGGAACATCTAGAACACAAAATAAGTAATCAAAGGGTTTTCGCAAACTGAAATCAATTTGTTCTCTGTTTAGAAGAAAACAAGAGAATAAAATTAAAGAACAAATCTAAGAAAGAGATTTTTGATAAAAAAAATTTATCTAGTTTGGTATACAATCTCAAAAAGCCAAATTTAAATTCGCTCTCATGTTCTTTTATGAGATTATTGAAAACCAGGGAATCATATCTGAGTCTCACAGTGCTCTTCAGCTCTCAAAAATCTTGTTACAATTCTTTTGTAATCACTGTATGATCCCAACTCGTTTCGTTTACTTGGTAAATTATTTCCGTAAAGTTACGGTGGAAAATGCTGCTGTGAAATATTTTGAAATTAAAACTAACTATTACTACAACTATTACATCTCGAAAGACAGACAGTTTTCTCCATTATCTCTCTATATAGCTTCAACTTTTGACTTTTCAATAAATTCTTAAATTCTGATATTTGTAGCTGGGTCATCAACAATTATTCAATGCATTTTAACGCTTCAATAATCGAAACATGCTGGATTTAAGCTCATTTTATCAAACTATTTTAAAAAATATTCATTGCCAGAGATGTTTATGTTGATGCTCGACGTATTTTTGTTTCTAAGTCATTTGCTTTTTCAAAGCTTCCACCGATTCAAGTATGTAAACATTCTGAACTCTCCGACCTCTTGCCAAACGACCTGATTTTGCATATGCATAAGCATTTCATATAGAGAGATATCAAATTAAATCATAGATTATATTTTTGATTGGAAGTAATCCTGAGAATGTAAAATTATTATTATGCAAGTAAAATTATTAAACATATAAGCAATGGAATATAACTGGAAACGCTTTATAAAATTTTCTGAATAGCTTGTGATTTCATGTACAAAAACTTTTATAATAGAATAATGCCATGAAAAATGTGTAACGAAAATATTATGATTGAACTTAGATATTTATTAATGAATGTAGAGGGCAACTATGGTTGTTTGAATATTCTTTGGAGGTATTTAATCTATATTAATTAGTTTGTAATCCATTTACCATCTTTTTCTGTTATCTTTCGAAGTTTTATACTCACATTACTTTCATCTTAATTCTGCCTATTGTCTCTTTTAGTGAATATACAGATAGAAAGTAGAATGATCGTCAAAAACTCCAAATTCAAAATTTTAAAGAATCTCCAAAATTTTGAATATATATACGAATTGCTTTTAAATTTTAATTAATTATAATTAAGTAGAAATTGGCCGTTTTCTGCAATAACTTCAAAAACGTATTGCTCAAAAATAAATATAGCAACCATTAAAAATATTTTAAATTGTCTTTTGAATGATACCGATTAAATCGACCCATATATTTTTATTGAATGTCAGCATTTTTTTAAAAAAATATTTTCTTTCCCATAATAAAACAATGGATTATACTGCTGCCTTAAAATTAAAACCATTTTCACTGCTTCATCAACTATTTTATCACGTGATTTAATTTCAGTATCGAAAGCTAAATATTAAAGAAGAAAGATTAGGCTCAACATTTCATAAAACAAATACAAATATGAAGTTACGACGCCACGAAATTTAGAAGATTGATGAATCACATATTTACGTTTTTAATTTCACTTTGATGTTGTGAGACTAGTCTCCATTAGAAAGGTTCATGAACACAATGAATAGCTCATAGGTAATAATACTGTTTTAATGTCTGACAATTTGACGAAATCATTAACATCATATAATAATTCAACTGAAATTAAAAATAACAAATATACCCGGAGAGCCTACTGGTTGTCAAAGTCAACTAATATATCAGACGAAAGCATTAGGCTTATATATTTTTTTTGTTTCATGATAAAACATTTGATGCCCTTTTATAATTTTAATAATTTTCATATTTTCTATTTGCAATTTATTAGGAATATTTAAGATTGTAGTTACTCTCTGGATTATTCCTGAACTTCAAGATAATCGTCCTGTTAACTTAAATTAATTAAAGCAACAACTTCTATCTAAATTGGCAATTTTTATACAACTAAAGAGACTGCCATCTAGTCTAGCAATAAAGTTGTTAAAATTATTAAAATAATTTTTAGTTAAACAAGTCTTTTTTTTCTGAAGTTATAATAGCATCATTTATTCTTTTATGTTAAAACAGAGTAAAACTAAAAAATTAATTTTGTTGTTTGCGTTGTAGTTATTAAAATGTTTATTTTTTTATGTCTAAATATAAATATTTTCTCTAGTACAGGTGCAACTATGGAGCATTTTTAACTAAATTATTATTTCACTAAGTACATCTATATCATAATTAAGTTCCATATTTTACGGCTATAATATATAATAGATTTCAGGATATGATAATGATTTAATCTAGGCGAAGTCTGAATTCGTCTGTTTTCCTCTACATGTTATTCTAAGTATCACGAAATAAAATATTTTCCCAAATATGTATAAAAAATTATTTTTAAATATTCGTTTGAAAATCCTTGGAAATAAATTTTTCTAATGCTAAAATTTCTATAAAAGGGTAAATTAATCCTGGTCATACGAAAGACCGAAAAAAATCCAAACTTATTCACCAATAATAAATCAAAGTTATCGTAAGAGAAATGAAAGTCAATATAGCCTAAAAAGCATTTTAAACAGATGTGTTACTTTTTGCTATTTTAAAAGCATTCTAAAATTGTTTGACACAATATTTAAAACAATTTTTGATGAGCTCTATTTTAGATACAATAACATAAAACTCTTTTAAATATTACAACTTTCAAAACTCTTTTACTTTTGTGGTAAATGTACAATAGCCAATAGGTTTATCTGTTAATGTAATGGAAGGAAAAAGAATTTTAAAAAGGAAACAGACCATTGTGCAAAAATTTTGAGCTTCATCAAAGCAAAGACATTCATTATTTAATACGACCTATTCTGAGAAAAGATTTTCCCGTGATAAAGCTTTCCTTCGACACAAATTTCTTTTTTTTTCAAATAAAAATTTAGGGAGAGATTATACACATAGTAAAATTAAATATGTGATTGTAAGAATAGAAGGCTTTGAAAGAATAATAATGCTTTGAAGAAAGATACCGATATTCCGTTCAAGATTCGGATTTCTTTTAAATAGATAAATTCATCGGTTAGAAAAGGAAAATTATGAAAACAAAAAACGGAATAAGAGACAAGAATGATTTTTCTTACTTTCATCAGTCTGATAAATTATTTGATATAATTTTATGAAGGATTTTACATTATTGAAATTTTACAAGTCTCTCTTTTGCGTGTTGGATCGGCATAAGTTAAGAAATAATAAACTCTTTTCTTAGATACACAATGGATGCACAGTGGGATACACAGCGACCATGGTGCTGGGGTGCTTCGGTCTGTCCTCTTGAATGACAGCCGTTTGCTCTCTTTCTTGGTCTGGTGAAAAAATTTGCAATTTAACGAGTTTTTGGTAAAAACAAATTACAAATTTAAAAACTTCAAAGGAATTCCTGCTATATAGTAAAATGCAAATTTTGTGCAAAATGAAAAAAAGAAAATATTCTGAAGAATAAGGAAATGGCGTTCAGAGAAAACTGAGGGAACACTCTCCATTGGAAGTTTGCGCAGTGTTCTGATTATAGGGTGGTTCGCTTTACCGTTCCCTTCGACAAACAGCCTTGCATCTTCTTTATAAGAAAAGAAGAAAAAAATTGCAAAGATTTTTTTTCATGAATAGGATTTTTTTGTAAGTAAATCAAGAATTTGCATAATTTAATTATTAATTAATTAAATATGGCATCAAATTAGCAAGAGCTGTTTCCACAAAATTTCATTGCATACTCTCTAATAGAAGTGTTATACCCCACTTTCCTATGTAAAATTGAAGGCCTTGAGATAGGTCACAGATGCCTTGCATAGAATTTGAGAATAAATTTTTAATTATAGATATTTCGTAGAAATCGATCATTTCTATTGAATTTATCGTGCCATCTTTGAAGATTTTTCTGCAACTAACTCCTGGCATGCGATTAACACATACATATTGGAAAGTTAATATGTATTTTGGATGCTTTTTCCGGGCCAACTGGAACCCAAATTTGACATAAAATTAAAATTAGAATCAAAAGATCCCATACCTAAATTTTATTTATTTAATTTATTCAGCTTTGGTGGTATTGTGTGAAAATGCATGGGAAATACAGACCCGCCTTTTCACAAGTTTGTCTCAAAATTTGATAAGAATCTACATTGTAAATGCTACGCATGTGCATCAAAATTATTCACATTTTATAGTTAATATGCTTGAATGTAGTACAGACAGTCTTATCTGATTGGTGTTGTCCAAATTTAACAGAAAACTACAAATTAAGTCTAAAGTATATATACCAAATTTTATTTTTTTACTTCAAAAACCGCTTTCAGCTTATCGTGTTCACAATCGGACATAATTCAAAAAATGTGTATTTCGGATTCTGGGAAATCTGTAAAGTAAAAATTCGTCAAAATCCCAATTTTGAATTTTTTTGACAATTTCAATACTTTCTCCTTGTACACGTCGTATATAGAAAGGTAAAAATGCAAATGATCTTGTCTTCGATATCATATCAACAACATTGGAGGAGTTTATAGTTCATTCCAATTAATTTTTTAACTACGCCGGAGTGGGTGAGGCATTCCAATAAAATCAATTGAATTTCCGGTCAAAAATGCTACCGTTCTTTGGCTAAATGGGCTTACATTAGTTTAAAAAGCGTACAAAATCAATTTTATGCTTTGTACGTACACTATTAAATGCAATATAGATTATAATGCTTAAGAATAAAAAAAAAACGTTTTATTTTATAATTTAACCAATAATTGATTACTGAGAAATGATATAGCTTTTTTGACAACGATACCCCGAAATCAGTATTTGTTTATTATGGCAGAAAAATTTATTTGCAAACAGTGTTTAAGTTTTGAACTACAACTTTTGAATCAAAATTTTGGGCGATTCATTTACAAGGTAATAGTTTCATCCACAAGCATCATCTTGTACAGAACCTTGTAATTTCAATCTTTGCCTGAGGGCAAATACAACAGCTAACGAGGCAACTCAATTTTCTAAATTCGACGGCATTTTATCGCCAGCTCAATTCACCCCAACAATAGATTTAACAACGAATCTCAAGTGGAACCAGATCTCTAACCAACCTTCTTCGTTTCGATTTACATCAGAGATTTTCAGATAAAAGACAGAAATATTTATGAACGCTATTTAATAAAATAAGTCGCATAAATCAAACAAAGTCAATGAATATTTAAATAAATATGGCATTATTTATGGAAAATGCTTTAATAAAATTTTCTTCTATAAAATTTGACTGAAATATTATTTTGCACTCAAAGTTAACTGTACACGGAATAAATCTTGTTTAAATAATGTGTGAATTATCAAATGAACGATTGTAAAAGGATTAATTTCGAACTAAACTGTATGACATATTTGCCTACTTTAAAACATCAGTATAAACTATGCATGATATTGAATGCTTACGTTAATTAAACGCAAAATATTTAAAAAGAATAAGTGCTTTATATTGAAAATTCTTGTGGCGAAAGTTTTTAATGTAATCAAACTACCTTTAAATTTCAGAAAAATGACTAAATTCTGAAATTTTTCGAAAATTTCTTTGTTTTAAGATAACGAAATATTCTTGTTGTGGAAGTACACTGTACTCACATTAATTGTTATATCGTATCTATGGCATACACAAGAAAGGCTATGAAAAGATGATCAATTAGTAAACTTTTATCTGGTGCAAAAAACATTCTACTAAAAGGCAAATATTATTTACATACATAGATTAATCTTAATGAAATTACAAAACAAATAATTGTCTTAAGAATTAAAAGAAAAATATATCGGTTCATATCAAATCCCTAATATTATTAAATTAGTAAAATAAGATGAAAGAGGTGAAGAATGAAATATTTCTTCTGGATATATTAAACATTTGGAATGAGACTTTATATATGAGATTTATAAAGCGAGATTCTTCAAATAAAATATTTAGCTTATTTTTCTTAAAATGTTATATGGAATGATGAGTAATTAATTCTATTACATATTTTGCTTAGTTAAATTGATTTTGTTTTCGAATTTTTCAAGCCTTTACAAAATTAATTGTTTATGGAACAGAATCCCAGAGTTACTTAATATAGCTAATAAAATAATTTAATAATTGTTTGGAACGCTTTCGGAATTAAAAAGTGAATTATTTTCGGAAATGTAATTTTATTTATTTCGCTAATAACGAAATTGATTAAAGTTTTAGAGCGTCCTTGGTTTACAAACTAATTCGAAAGCATTTTGAAATGATTATTTTTTAAATTTAAAATAATATAATTGATTATTATTTGTACATAAATTCCTTTCCCAGTTACATTCTTGAGGTAAACGCTGGTTGTTAATCCTGTAATAATTGGGCTAATAATAACCAAATCCTTATGGCTAAAATCTTATTTCTTAGTTATTTCCATGCATTAATAATCATGAATAAAATAATAGAAAAATTAAAATCCTATTTCGTAGAAACTCATTGCAGACTTAAATATTTAAAATACAAATTTGTGTAGCTTAAAAAAATTATATTTTTGCATGAATAAATTTATCAGCATGCCAATCTATTCCATTACTGATCAATCAATAAAATAAAATCAATATATCAATAAAAAACTTGGTTCCCGAATAATAAGCGTAATCGTAATAACAGTCTTAATATTAATGTTCAAATTTTTATATATGTTTTACTCTAACCTCTAACTTATTTTCATCCGGCTGAAATAGTTATTCTGCATAAATCAAGTATACTTTTATTATATGGGCTTTCAGATTCTCATTTCTTTGACTTATATAACAAATAAATTTTAAAAATGGGTTTCCTTTTCAATTTCAATTGAATAAAAATAAAAATAAATCTGCAAATATCAAATAATTCAGTTTTAGACCACTTATTTGAAATAAAGTTTTCTAAATCCTATTTGATTAACGGAGTACTTGAACTCAAAGGTCCTACACCTCTATACTTTACAATGCTGGGTAAGAATACAAATACAGTTATATGATTGAACTGCTGTTTTTTTATATAAGGAATATGTCAACACTTTATTTTAATCCAAAAAACAATCTATATTTTGACTACACAATGTAAATTCATCTATCGCTAATCTACTGTTCAATTCAGAAAATTCTCTTGGCCATGTAAGCTGTTCCTTTAAAATTACATAAAATATCGATTTGTTCATTAATTCGGAATATATTGCACTAAACAAATATTAGGTAACATTTCAGTTCGCGACTTATTTGTAGAGAGATAGATATATATTATAAATCGGTTTAGAAGTCTTTTCTAGGTATTCAACGGAATCTAAACTGCTTTGCGATACGAGGAATTTATTCCGTAAAAGCATCCTCAAACGGATTGGTGGAATGCTGTGAGTAAAACCCAAATGGATATGAGAGATTTGAAAGACTTTTGCATGCCCTTTCCATTAGTGGAAACACGAATTTTAACTTATTTTTTCACTTAAGAGCACCAGTTGCTAGTTTCCTTTGAGTTGCCGTAGAGCATGAATGGAATAGTATGAAATTTAAAAGATAGACAGGTGGTACCTTCTCATCAGGGATACCTCGAGTATCTTCTGTTTTCCGATATTATTAATATTTCCGTAAGTTTTGTTTTCAGATTAAAGTGCAAAAGTAGAATTCTTTTAATCCATATTTTGTTCGTTCATAAACAGTTAAAGAACTTTTTTCTGTTTTCAGTTATATTTTTCTCAAATTTTGAAATTAGGTTCATATATTTAATGCACTTATCAGAACAAATTTTTTTAAATGGGAAGTGATTTTTTTATTTCTTTTTATTTAAAAATAATTTCAGTTCGTAGAACTCCTTAGTTAGAGTCTCGTGGAAGTATTAGTACTAGAAACTGGTGAAAAAACTTTTTAGAATCAAACGAACGGTCACTGAAAATTTTTGTTAGTTTGGTATGACCAATCGTCATTGCGTTGTTTTTTGGTGCAGATATATGAAGAAATCCTCCATTATGTTCCATTCCACAAACGATTTTATTCGTTGAGATATATTTTATAGAATTATAAATTTTTGTTGACAGTTCAAAATTTCATCTGCCTTTATATTTTGTAATGGTGAAATAGCCTTAGAGATAAAAAAAAAGGAAGTTTTTATTTTTCCAATTTATTAAACATATGTGAACCAAAAAACATTATTATATTTATAAGGCGTTTTACAAAGAGTTATAATTTAGGAAACAATATGGATGCTACGTATATCGATGAAATAATTTTTAAAGGCTAACACACTTGCCACAGAAATCACCCTTATTTCATATAGTCGAATGGCAACAGTTAAATGCGACCAAGTAATGACTATATGAACATTACAGACTACTTCACTGAACGTTGTTATAGCTCCACATAATTCAGCTAATTAACGAAGCTAAAAAATATTAAGGTGTACGTACACACTTAAAGATTTTTTTTTAAAATTTTAACTTTAAAAATCCAGTTTTTTTACAGTAGGTTATTAATATATGTTTAAACTCATTTCAGGGAGAAAAACCATATTACACTAATTATTAATTAATTAAATAATATTTAATGAGCTAATTAGCCTATTTTTTGAAACATGATATCTTAAATTCTAATTTGTACAGACACACAATTCTAGTTGGAAATTATGCCTAATATTAGTCTTCATGTTTTGTCTGCCTCAAAAAAGTTATATAAATGTATAGTTTTTTAAACAATTTTTTCATCAACGATGAATAGAAAAAGCGAGATTTTTTCTGTAATTTTAACTTTTAAACAGCTATTAAAAATTTATTTCTATAAATATAACTTTGATTGAGGCACAAAACATTCACTATTTCATACAGATTATTTTGATATATAAGTAACTGTGTTTGGTTAATTTCTTGTTGAGTTATGATTATTTGAATGAAGCAACATAGTGGAAAAATGTCATTCTTCATAAAATGAGTTTTAAAAACACCGTAACTGGAGATTTTAATGAAAGCACCTCAAGAAAAATAATAACTCAAGAAATATTTCGAATAATGACAACATCTTTGTATCGTTTGAAAGCTAAAGGATCAGAAAACATTATTAAGCAATAAAAATATTCGATATTTTGAACGATTTTCAAAGTTTGAAGTAAGACCTTAATAGAAGTACTCTGAATAAGCTGAACTTATTAAATTGGTTTCAATGAGAGAATTGTATGTTTCTAAAGATGGTATATAAATCATTAGATGAGGTACTTTCATAAATTATCAGCAATAAAAAGAGTATAAATACCACTATTTGGAATGATTTTGTTATTCAATTAAATATCTTAAGAAATAAGTTATTTTGTGAGTTGAAAGTAACACAGAAGACTTATAAACTGACCCCGAATAATATGTGAAAACTTCGTGTCACTACTGTTTGTTATTTAAGAGGAGGTCCTGTAATAAACACGTGAATATTTATTTCTACTTTATACTACAAATTTATAAATAAACATAGAAAATAATTTTAATAAGAAAGTGAATATGTTTTCAACTTCCTATTAAAAATTTATAAATAATCGCACAAAATAATTCATAATTTTATTAAAGATACATGAAACTACAAATCAAGTAAATTAAGTGACAGACTCAGATAGACGAAAATTGCAAAAATAGATTTTGCTCCTCTCTAAATGCTGAAAACGATTTCTCTTTAAAGCGCCTTCATTTTAAAAACTGATGGGATGTTGACAGGGGGAAAAAATTGAAAAACTCCTCTTACGCTTAGCTGAATTAAGGATTAACCTCTCAGCCTTTCGACTTTTTCACAAATATATTTGCTCTTGACTCACCAAGTCTTAGATCATGAGAGCATCTATGAGATTATTAAACAGCATTCCTGTAAAAGTCCGCGCATCTCAAATCTATGAAAAGGGGTAGTGAAAATAGGATTTTACATAGCCGTTTATGGACATATGTTGTATATACAAGGAGAACTGTCTAATCCTTAAATATGAATATATAAATTTGATTTTTGGCATGATATCACCTATAGCTTATTTATTTTGAAATAATGTTAAGCGTATTATATCCATATTAGCTTCTTTTGGCTACCGGGTTTGTTCGATTAGGGTATTGATATTTTAAAGCTATTAAATATGTTCAGAATTATTTTTTAAACTTTTTTAAAACACTGTAAAATAGTTATATTTTTTAACATTTGCATAAAATGGGTTAAAATGCATATTTAGAATCAAAACTTACTAATGAAATGACAAAAATTTTTTATAATCTATTGGGAAAAAAATGGGAGGGATGATAAAAAAGAAATATGACAAAAACTTTCACGTTTAGAATTTTACCAAGGGATTTGTTCAGAATATTATAGATAATTTAAGAAATATATTATTTAGTTCTTGGTTTAAAGATTAAGCTGTATTCTGAGTTTAGACTGATAAATGGTATGAATACATTTAAATTCTACAAATAAAGTCTCATAGAGTCTTATTGTGTGTAATATTAAAACAGTTATAGAATACTTTCAAAAGAAAATATTGCTTATTCTCTAGGTCAGGATCTGTAGGAAAAAAAATTGAGAAATTTTTGTACCAAACTCGAATAAATTTTATGAATTAAATTTTAATTTGTGAGATTTATCTTAAGAAAATTCTACCAAAATTTAGAATTTGAGAAAATAGCGTTTAAATTTCCTAAATAGCATTAACACGGGCATTACTCAAATATAAAATTGATTTCAATCAAATTCCATTCATAGAAACAAAATTCTAGCAAACAAATCCAAAATAAAGTGATTAGTACCAAAATATAATAACGTACTTTATGTATACTATTTTAAAAACCGATTACTTTCGATTATAATATTCATAATTTATTTAGAAGTAAATTTTAATTGAGAAGAACATTTCTTTCTATTTGACTTCAATTTATTTTTCAGTAATTCGAAATGGTAAAAAAAAGTTATCTTAAATTTTTTTCAAAATTAGATGTGAAGATGTATATACAGAAAAGTATGATATCATACTTTGTGATATACACTTCTTGATACCAGCAATGTTATTCAATATCTCAATGGTCCAACGGTGAGGCGCCAATTATTAAACAAAGGGATCTGTATTTGAATCTCAAGGTAAAGTTACAAAACTAGTAATTACAGAAATGACAAGACAATAATAAAAGGCTTTAATTTCACTTAAAAATAATCAAGAAATGCTGTATGGAAGTAAAAGTTTCTCACATTTAACATTTTCTCACATGTAATTTAATTTAATTTTTCTAAATATCATGAAACTATTTTATACAATATTGGTAACTATATTATACAATATTTGAATTTAATATTCATTAATATAACAAATTTTAAATTTTACATTTTATGAATACTGCAAAATAACTTTACGCAATTTTGTTTTTTACCAGATTTTACAATATCGGTGTGCTAGTAAAGAGGAAAAACATTTAAATTCTACAGATTCAATAGAGTCTCATAGTGTATCATCCATGGGCTTAAGTCACGAACCCTCGACCATCCTTATTTGAAAATGAGTCCCCCCTTGACATATTTTGAAAACTTGGCTATGTTTGATGTCCATGAATGTATCAATATCTGAAGCTTTATTTTAACATTTGATGTTTAGAATGCTGTATACTATGCTGTGCGTTAAATTACAATAAAATGAAATTAGCGAATGAAGAGTACGTAGAGGTCGAAGATACAAAAGATCTATATTCCACGTTGCAACATGATTATAAGAATACGAAATAAAATATGATGCAATAAATTACAATAAATTAAAAGTTAGAAAAAAAGAATATACATAGAGATGAAAGACATGAAGTTTCAAAAATATAAATTACAGACGATAATTTAAACAACAGAAATACAAATTCCAATTCTTTGATGTTATATAAATTATACCATAACCATCTGAGTGTTTCAGAATTAAAAAAAAGAAAAAAGAAAAATTCTAAGACACATTAATATGAAGTGTAATTCATGATTATAGACAAAATACATGTAAATAGATTTATTCGTTCGCAAATTTATTTAAAATCTTGTCCTTGTTTTTTCAAGTTTAATTAACAACTCAGCCTCTGATAGTAAATCACTCAGAAGAATTGAACAAACCCTCAGTATTTAGTTTTCCTTTTTTTCACTTCAGTTTCCGCCGATGTAGACGAAAAACTAAAAGAAATCAGCAAACGATTGGAAATCAAAGAAAAGATTTTCATTGAATTTTTATTCGTTGAAGAAAAAATTTTCAGCCTTTTTCATTAGAAAAATGAAATAAAACATTGCAATTAATATAGGCTCAGAAACTAAAATCTCATTCCATTTGTACTGAGGAAACTAAAAAAAAGCTACTAATGGCAGTTTGTAGGGAAAAAACGCGTATTTTGTTCTGACGCATAAACTCAAAAACTCGAATTAAATTTCAATACCTAAGGTATTTTAAATATTTTTATCTATAAATATTTTTTAAATCATTTTTATAAATTAAGTAATGAAAGATTGCATAAATACTTTTAACACTTTACGTATCCGATTTTATGATTCCGTGGTTTAATTCTAAAATTCAAACATAATTATTGCTTTAAAAAGAACGAAATAGATTCATTTAATTATATTTGAGTCGGAATCTTTTATATGAAATGCAAGATATTGTAAAATATAAACATAAAATAAATAGAACGGTGATTACTTCCAATTCGATTTATTATATAATTTCGTAGAATGTATCCTTAAAATTTACATCCGAATCTATCTGAGAACAAAAATAAATCCCGGGGATACACAAAAGCTTTTCAAATTTAATATAAATAATAATAATAGAAATTTATTGACCGACAAAGAATGAAGAAAAAACATGCGACTGAAGTAAGAATACTTTAACGAATAATACAGTTCCAAAGATTTATTTTTCTTATGCACGTAAACTGAATCGGAACTGACATGTTGTGAGCTAAGGAATCGAAATTCCTTTTAGGATTATAAATAAGGAAAGAAAAAAGCAAACCGTGACTACAAATAAATGATGTAATTTCTTTAATCCAAAAGAAATCGACCTTGATAATTGATGAAAATATCTCGTAAAAAAGAAATCAAATGTCTCTACCATTTTGCGTTGAAAAAGCAATAAATGATATGATTGATAAAAAAAAAAGAAATTTTTTTTTGTGTTTCAAGATTACTATATTAAATGATAATATTAGATATTATCATTGAATATTATTCAGATATTACGAAAACCTTGTGAGATATTACACTCAGTTAAATAATCTTGAAAAGGGTTTTAGCATTGAAAATTAATTAATACCTTTAATTAGAATTTAATTTAAGTACCTAAAATAAATGGACTTGTGTCATGAAATTGTATATTTCATCGAAACTTCTTTTACTGCTTAAACATATTTCTATTGTTTTACGACACGAAGGTTAAATCATGATAATGGGATCTTAGGCAACTTTTTACATACAGACGAATTCAATTGTTTTGGCACTGATTAAATGTGGCACATGACTTAAAATTCGTAAATACATTGCAGTATATTTCAAAATATATATAAAGTGATAAATAAGAAGCATATGAAATTTGTTTATATTGATTGCACATCCGAAGCTCGTGCTTTATTCAATAGATACCCTCCCTCATATGAATTTGGGAATCAAGGTGATTTTCTAAGCCCTTTCAAAAGTTATATCAGCATACAATTTCTTAATAATCATCCTCTAAGTGTGCTTTTTTTTGTATATCAATCCCTGACTGATCAAAACGTATTGACATTGTGATTTTTGACAGGGATAGGGATTTTTTTTAAATCTTCGAAAGAGAGAATTTGGCATTTCTGAATTCAAACTGTTTTAGAAATTAGAGAGTTAATCTCAAGACTAACGTCATCTAGCCTTATTTATTTTTGCATAAAATGAAAGAATAAAACTTAGAGCATCACCGAACATTTCAATACAGAGAATTTTAAATCATTTGAGAGGAAATTTCATACTTGATAAAAGAAATATATTCCGGTTACATGAAGTGAAAGGTCAAGATTTTTCTGTTTTCGGAAATATGTTTTCTTGAGAAACGTATGAATAAAAGAAAACCTATGGTTTCCAAAATGAGTTTATTTCCCTATTTCGAATTTTTATATTCCAATAGAACAGGAAATTAGGAATTATTCCTTTTCATATATAATTTTTTGAAACTTTTAAGAAACTATAATTACAATCATGTGTTAACAGTCGAGTTTTCGAATAGGATATGAGAATTGCTATAATTTTTCTGAAAAATATTATGATAACTCACAATTACACTTAGCACATAAGTTCATAAATACAGATGTTCAAGAAAATTAGTTTAAGAAAAATATTATTATTCCAAAGGACATAATAGTAATTGTATAAATTTAGATATTGCAGAAAGGCTTTTTAAAAAATAAAACCATGTGGAGTTAAAATTTTGAAACTTGCTACGGTAATAAAACTTGCAACCTCAATATATTCTTTTCTTTTCATTTTCTTGCATCGAAAGAATATTCGAAAGCATGGATGTATTTTTTCAAAAATATTTCTGTTCATAAATGTGGAGATTTAAGCTTCAACATCAAAAGATTGGACAATTCCATTATCAATTTCTGACCTATACTAAGAAACTGAGAAGTCATTTTTTCGGATATTTCGAGACTTTTAAAGATAAGTTACAATATTGCCTTTTAAAACAAATTGTATCAACTTTCTTAGGCTATAGTTGACAAAGAGATGATTTTTCAAATAATATCCTTTTACGTCTTTCAGAAAATGAATGGAAAAAAATTACTTCGTTATTAAATTCTGTTTTAACGTAATTCGTTCGACATGATTTCAAATGTCACTGAAGAAAATAACCAAAGCTAATAATTCAATAAATTTACTTGCGAAACTCAGTCATATACTGCTGTTGTTAGATTTGAGTATATTTGTGGATTAAATGAGTACAATTGAAAGTTTGTTATAAATATGTAACATTGTTTTGGATATCAATGTATAATATAATATTATTTTAACTTAATTCGTTCGGCATGCATGCAAGCTGAACACGGAAGGATAAAAATCTTAGCTAATAATAAAACAAAATGAAATTTTAATATTAAATATTTAATTCAGTTAAAATTAGATATCTACATATACACAATTATTTTCATGTTTTGTATTAATTAGTGTAGTATTCAGCTGTTACTAATTGTATTCAACTTAAAGTTCACTGTAATGCTCTTGAATGCATAATGCTTTTTGTTATTCCATTTGATATATATTCAAAGAAATTCTATGGTTTTCTATATGGGAGCATACTAGTCTGTAATTGTTTATCAGAAAAACATATATGGTCTAAACTTCATCCACAAATTTGCTATATTTTACATTCTGATTAATTTCATTTCATAATGTAGCAAGATTATGGCATTGTATTGCAAAACATTAAAAAAAAAAGGAACATTACGGAACTTTCCAAAATTTAACTGTCACTTTAGAAAAGTCAGGATGTAAATGATCACGTGCTTACATCTATACATGCACGAAAATATTTTGGATTTTTTGAGTTATAAAGTGAGAAGCACTGCCTCGTTAAGCCATCACTACTACTATTAATTATATTTTTTTGCCCCTAGCTTTCTTTCTATTGGTCATATCGAGGATTTTAATAGCTTTAAACATATTCAGGACAACATAGATCATTTTTCAAAAATCCACCCATAAATCGGTTCAATTAGTTTTCAATTTATAAATAACATGTACATGAACTTTGCCTATTAAGTGTACAGGGTAAGTGGCAAAGTCGTTTAAATTCAAAACAGCGTCCTGTATTGTCAAGGAGGAAGCGTGTATCTATAGTAAAATATAACGTATTCCGTTGTAAAATTGAAAAATGCATTCTCAGATATTATGTTACTGTTTTTCTGGTTTATGCAGCAGTCGAGCAAAATTATAGTAAAGAAAATGATAAATAAAAACAGTAATAAAAAAAATCAGGAAACCGATTTTAGAAGAGAAGTCTGAAGATATATTTTTTCAATTTTGGGATGAATCATTTATCAAGTTACGGAAAATTCATAATTTAAATCGAAAATATCTCCACCAATTTTGCATATAACTCTAAAATACGTTTTCCCGTGTTTATATTATGGAATAAAGCGCTGGACCTTTTTGCCTGATTTCATTATTTCTTTTAGTTATATTTTGTAATTTTTTTCCTTTCGCCACTAGTAGCTCTACAATTTGTCTTAATAAAATCAACATATTTACTTTACTGCGAGATACACATTATTTCCTGGGTAAACGAGACGCCATTTTGAATTTATAGCTTTTTAAATGATTTTATCCATCGTAAAATGTACATGTAGACATTAGAAGACGCTGACACCATTTGACTCGCATCCTATATCTAATCATATGATCTCTCCTTTCACATCGCTGAGAAATAATAGAGACGAGATCATGTAATTAGATAAAAGGCAGGAATCACGGGCATGAGTCACAGTGCAAACGTGTTAACATATTAAAGCAAGTCCTTAAACTTGGAATATACAACTTTTATTCGAAAAGTATCTATATCATTTTGTACCGTCAAAAGATAGTACGTCTTTACTAGCAAGAAAATTATATGAGTGTTTTAATCAGGATACATCATTGGAATTAGGAACTAACAACTATTTTATGGATTCCAGATTTATAATAGCAAGCTTTAACTACCGTTCGTTTCAGCAAACAGTTGCTTATCTCTTTTGGACGATTTTATTTCGGCGATAAGCAGTGAGTTAGAAAGATGATTTGCTTTTAGGAATTCTTTGATTGCCAGGTATTTTTTATTCTTTTTTAATGTTGATTTTCGATTTCTTTCTACTTTGTCATACATAAAGTATAGAGGAAATATTGTAATCGTCAAAAAATTCGAACTGGAGATTTTGATGAATCTCCAGTTCGAAAAATACATTTTTGTATTTATGTCTACATGTCTATTTGTCTATCTTTGAACACAACGACTCAAAAGTAGCTTTGATCTAGATGGCTGAAATATGGTATATGAAATCATCACCAAGTTTGTAGATTTCTATCAAATTTACATTCAAAGGAAATCTCTCTGTCTGGGTATTCGAGTAGAAACGAAATCAACAACTTCAAAACGCAAAGATCTAAGTTGATAAAATTTAGTACACAAATGCTCCAATTAAAATATCAGATTTTGAGCTATCCGCCAAACGGTTGATGTTTGTCAATCAGTACTTTCGCATACAGACAAAAATGATTTTAAGGAATAAAATTCAATTTATTATCTTACAAGTATAACTAACCAAAATATACATTCTCTAGACAGACTCAGTAAAAATGCTAGATTCACGCCGAATGCTTATATTTCGTAACTATCGTTTACCAATGCTATGCAAGGCAATTGCGGAATTACCCAGAAGTCAAAATTTTATGCCGAGGAAGGAGAATAAGACCTTTATTGGAGGCATACGAGAAGGGTTCGTAGAGACCATTCCTACGATTTACTCTATATCTTGATGCCTTTTAAACGGTAATTTGTTTTAATTCGAAATTTTAGTAATTTTTCATTATATTATTTAATAAAAAAACAAGCATTTCTTTCAACACTTTTCATCTTATTTGTGTTTCGGTGAAATAAGTCAATTAGCGCATGCTCAAAAATAGGAAAGTTTTCGATGTGAAAGCAGTTATTAAGTGCTTGTGTGTACGAAGAATTTGAAATTTCTTTCAAGTCGTGAAGGTGGTTGGTTCATGTACTGTCAGACAAATATTTGCACATGACAGCTTTTCCCCGTAATATTTGCAATTTTAGAATATATATTTACATCAAAATGTATCAGAAATTCCTCTAAATTAAGATATAAATATATCTCTTTAAATTTAGAAGATTGAAGTGGGAAACGTAGCGTACGCATTGATGAATGTAAGAGTAAATGTTTAAGAAAAGTAGGTAAATATAAAATGCTTTTTTGTTAAATGACTCTCATACTATGGGAACATAAAAACATTTAAATTTTTAAACTTTTATTATCAACCTTCACAATACTCTAAGTGACTTCATACGATTTTACATTTTATTTAAAGAAACTTTGTAATAATAAATATATACTTAGGTTTAATATTTAGGAAAAAGCTCCTGATCAACTTTTGTAAAAACCTGTATATGCATGATTATTCTATTGAAATTTTATTATTATATATTTATGGCATAATAGCAGAAAATGTTGACGGTTCTTACGATTTAAGCAGAAACTATTCTTGGAAATTTTATATGAAAAATTATATTTCTTTTCGTCTTATTTGTTTACGATATCCCTTTTAGAAATAATGCAAACTTCTTAGTGATTTTTCTATCTTCAGCAATTTCAGAAGGATAAATTTCTGGAACAAATCTATTTAATAATCTCACAGATGTCATCAGGATTTATACCTTGGCTGAATGGCTGAATATACTGATTAATGTAATAAATCTATTCACTCTTTATTCAAAACAGAATATAAGAACTTAGACCAATAATTAATTTCCTGAAGGGTGTAAATGAATGTTCTGTTTTTCCTCTAATAAATATTCCATCAGTTTTTTCAAGAATATAGTTTAGGAATTTCCATCCATCAG